>JAJJMC010009555.1:80276-100282 GCA_023531435.1 Papaver californicum
AAGTTCAGTTGCCAAAAACCCATCCTCTGGTCGATGTGGTTTACCTAGATAGGGATCAAAGTGTGTTCAGATTGTTTATCTTTGTAGCTTGCTGTTGTTTCCTTTTATTGTGGATAACACTATTTGATTCAGATGATCCACAGTTGTTCCGATTATTGCTATATGATTTAAAGAGGTAACTTATGCTCATGCGACACGGTAATATCTTTCCCTAATTCCTTTTCGTGCAGTGTTTAGAAACATTGAGGACACTGTTTAATTTAAGTTTGGGGGTATTGGGAGACTTTTTAAGGTTTAATAAGATTTGGAATTTAGAAGCATGTGAACAATTCAGGGTGACACTAACCACTCTAGGTAGATAGAAACTTAGCCATTTTGCTATAAGGATTGGTGTGCCCATCTAGATGGTCTATTCATAAAGGAGACAGAGTTCAGGTGTTAGAAATAACATGATAGTTGTCACCACCATATCACGTTCTGTTTTATTATTTGCAATTTCGTGTTTCTCTGAGAGTATTGGTGGGTCCTAGCATCGACGTGTTAATTAGCGCTGGAATGACATTTAGTGTGTTGAGATCATGCCCCAGTTTGAATAATATGTTATTGTTTTAGAGTTATGTGTGTGGTCCCCCTGTCTCCGTCGCCTAAGCAAGCGTGGAATGCAGGATCCATGGGATTACACATGTACTAGGTAAAAAAAAAAAAAAAAAAAATTGAGAAAAAGAAAAATATAGTATTTGGTATTTTCAAGTTCTCCCTGTCTCCGTCGCCTAAGCAAGCGTGGAACGCAGGATCCATGGGAACTTGTAAATATTTTAGTTAGTAGTAACTGTTGAAAATAAATGGGGAGTATCTCGACACACTAGGTTTCATCTCGATACTGACCTTCAGACAGATATGGGAAACACCGTGCGCCTCAGTCAACATTTGCGACCTTCTACAGTCTACTTTCATCTTCTAAGTCTTTTCATGTGATGTGTGGATAGATAATTGTCTGAGTAGAACTCTGTTGTCTTATATATGAATTTTAATATGCTTGAGTTAAACACTCGTGTACAGTGATCGGATCCATAAAGGGTAATGGTCCTTATAGCCGAATATCTGAGTAGCCAACTAACTAGCTTGTTTAGTGTCTATCCTGAATCATTCACGTGTTGCTAAAATCTAGATCCAGGTTTTGTGGGTATACCTCTTGTAAACCCTCACGAGACAAAACTCGTCCACTAGGGACACCTAGGGGTTTAACGGCTTACTGCATATGCTAAATGTAGTCGCGATTCCTGCGAAAGTGAGTTAGGATTTTTACTTTATTTTTAGAGTAGTTTGCTCGAGGACTAGCAAAATAGTAAGTTTGGAGGTATTTGATAGACACATTTTAGTGTCTAAATTGCACCTTAATTTCTAGTGAGTTAGTATTCGATTTTATGTCTATTACGTGTTTTTATGCTTTTGTAGGTACATTAGAAGAATAAAGATTTGTGGGAAAATTGGCTCAAAAAGTGTTCAAAGCACCCGGAAAAATGGATCAAGGCACCCACACTTTGGATTGGGGCACCCTTGGATCGGGATGAGCTGGATCGGACCAACTCAGCGGGTCAACTCGGCCCAGTCAACTCGGTCAAAGTCAGTTGACCGAGTCAAAGCTTCATCGGGACAGCTTCATCGGCAGCAAAATTTCGATTCAGATTTTCTAGCGATTTCATCGCAAATTGGGAGTTACCCAATCTAATTCAAGGTTAGTAGAATCGATTAGAATCTCTAGAAGCCGAAGATAAGGGCCAGAGGAGCATGAATTTGGACGGGAACAGGAATCCATCCCTGTTTTGGATTGGCATCAAATTCTCGTCAAATCACCGAGTTATAATGGGATTAGAACATCCTAGAAGATTCACAGGGCCTATATAAAGAGTTTACAAGCCTCAGAAATAAGTACGCAGCCCTAGAGATCAATTTACCCTTTTTCCGTTCAAGTTCCGACACCGGCCGGCTACTGCTGCTGCTCCCGGTGACCGTGTTCTTCACCCATCGCCGCTGAAGAAGAAGACAGAACATCGTTTGTATCTGTTGCTAATTCAAATCTCTCTGTTGCTATTTCTCACTGTTATATTCTTGGTTGAATTGAGTTGTAACAGTGGAACTGATTCTGTAACGCATCTGCCGTGTTGCTGTTTAGCTGTTACAGCGTTAATCAATCTTGTAATCTTTGTTTTGAGCAATGAAATCAATTTTTGAGCAAGTTTTCTTCACCATGGGCTAAGTCTATTTACTGGGATGATGGATAAGGTAATTTTCTCAATTTTATGTGATTTAATTATTTTCTAATAATTATTTATAAGTCTTTTATTATTAGAATTGCATAGTTTTAAATAGTAAAAACGGTTTTCTTTCAACAGTTGTGCTTTTGCTTGATGGATTATGCTTAGTTAATTAATTTTGATAGTTCATGCTTGTGATTTACCTCTGTTTGTTAGCATAACAAAACCAATTTTGGCAATTATTTGGGCTTCAATTAATTTAAAAAGAATTATCTGATTAATCACATAGGTTGTTAGAATTACCTGATTCCTGATTCCTGGTATTTTTAAAATTATTCAAAAATCATCTTTAGGTTATTTAGTCTTTTTCTTACTCCTGAAATTTTCTAGAGTTAATTAGAATCATTATTTTCTAAAATCATTACCTTCACAAGTTCGAGAATCGAACCTCTTTTTACCACTATATAAAATCACATCAAGAGGCAAAAGATTTAGAATAGAAAAAATCTTTTAGAGCATGAAATTTTTTGATCATGTAATGTTCTCTAGTGGATTTAATATAAATGAATCTGACAAGTGTGTTTACACTAAAATTGTCAATGATGCATGTGTGATTGTATGTTTGTATGTTGATGATATGCTTATACTAGGTACAACCATAGATGTAATTAATTCCACTAAGAACATGCTGAATGAGACTTTGACGAAAGACTTAGGTCCCTCAGATGTAATCGTAGGGATGAAAATTAGAAGAGAGTCTAATAGATATAGTCTTAGTCAATCTCATTACATTGAATCTGTACTTAGAAAATATAACCAGTTTGATAGGAACTTTGGGATGCACTTTTCAGAGTGCTAAGGTATCTAAAATACACTTCAAACCTTTGTTTGAGTTATGAGAGATGACCTGCTGTTCTTGAAGGATATTGTGATGCAAACTGGATAGCAGACTCAGAGGAGTCTAAATCTATGAGTGGATACGTCTTCACTCTAGGTTGTGGATTAGTGTCTTGGAAGAGTTCCAAACAAACCTGTATCTCTCGGTCCACTATGGAACCGAGTTTATTGCGTTAGATAAAGCAGGAGAGGAAGCCGTTTGACTAAGATGCTTTTTAGAAGACATTTCTCTCTGGCATAGGCCTGTGCCAGCTGTATCTATACATTGCGATTGTCAAGATGCAATAGCTAATGCTAAAAATAACAATTATAATGGAAAATCCATTCATATTCGGAGAAGACATAATTCTCTAAAACAACTAATCTCGAATGGCGTTATTTCTGTTGACTTTGTGAGGTCTAAGGAGAATATCGCGGACCCTTTGACGAAAGGCTTTTCCAAGGAGATAGTTAGTAATGCATCGAGGGGGATGAGACTTAAGCTCATCAATTAAAACTTGCCATGAAGGATACTCAACCTTGCTGACTGGAGATCCCAAGATCAAGGTTTTGAATGAGACAACTAATTTGTGGCGGGTAAAAATTAAACACTATCAGAGAATTATTTTCTCTGTCCCTTCCCTATGGTGTAGACGTGATAGTGTAACTGCATCTGAGGATGACTTATAGTAAAGTCTTAATGAGTTTTATAGTTTCCATTTAAGATTAAAATGGGGTGTAGTAGTTAAAACTCTTGATAGAACTCACCTATCTGAATGAGGAAGTGGGTCGCTTCCTATGAGAACTGAGCTGATTCTCTAGAGCATTCTGAGAAACGGGATATGTCCACGGCCAAAACGGACACAACGGCGTGAACTTAACAACACTCTTGAGAGATATCTCGTGTAAGGAGCTATTGATGAATTACACCAAACGATGGCAGTTCAAGACATCGCGTTCACTGTCCATCAAGTAGTTACGGTACTTCTCACTAAGCAAAGGTTCAATTCCATATGGACATCTATTGCTTAAGAGGTATTTCTCGTTTTCCGGTTTTCTGATTTATCGCCTTCTTCATTCATGTGGGGGATTGTTAGAATTAAAAGTGAATTTATTGCTTATTTATAAAAAATTATTTTGTTACCAAACTTATCTTGATGGGACCAAATGGTCACTAGCCTATATTATGGGTGGAAATAACAAATCCACTTTTCACTTCTATGTGAATGGGAAACCTTTGGTTTGTCCCACATGGGATAAACCAAGGATGAAGTCTATCTATATTACCACGAAAGTTGCTTCTAAGGGAAAATACTTGTGGATTGGATATGGACAAGGGAATGGGCTAGTGGGAAAATTCACACATGTGCGGTGCTTCACACCGAAGCACGCACGCGGGCTTGCGGAGCTTGCGTGTGTTTTTGCGTGAGGTCGGCGTATGCCAGCGTGTGCCAGCGTGTGCCTATCAAGACTCAACGGTTTTATTTTATTAAATTCCTTTAATAAATTTTACCGTTTCAATATTAATGATATTTATTAGAATTAAATAAAAAATCTTTTCATTAATGGTTTTAATTCAAAACAAATTTCTCCTCCTATAAAAACAGAAAAGGTTTTCATTTTTTCCTCACCCCAGTCACAGCCACTGACCTGACGACTTTTCCCCTCTTCCTGCTTTGTATGCGCACTAGTTTATTTTTCATCTTCTTCTACTGTTAAGTTCACAACGGGCCAACGAGTTTTGCTAATTGGGTTGATATCAGGTGGTTTTATCCTGGATTCGATTTGTCATCTCTAAAGGTATAGCAACACTTTTCTAAAGGTGTACCTGACAAATATCGAGTTAAGGGCAGTCTGTTGAACAAGCGACTCTATCTCTCTGTGCTTGTGTGATTGTCTGAAGTGTGCTATCTGTTATAACCCTTAACTATTTTCAAGCTTCTGTTTGGTTTGTTCACTGTTACAGGAATTTTCTCCAACATTAGTACTATGTTATCCAGGTCTAAATATTTTAAGTCTAGGTATTACCTGATTTTAAGAAAATATGTAATTTTAAGTTTGTATCTGTTAATGGAAAAATATTGTCTTATTTTTAGATAAGTTGTAATTTTAATTTTTAAGTAACAAGGATTTTTTTAAAAATTAGTAAAATTTAAAGTTTTCATAAAACTTATTTAGTTACTCAAAATTTAAAGTTTCATTAATTCAAATAACAACTACATTGGAAGTTCATTAAAATTAAAAACAACACTATTAATTCAAAAGTAAACTGGAATTTAAATGACTAAACTGGAATTAAAATAACTAAATTAAATTACTTATTCAGGGGAAAACATTTAGAGTTGGATCACTTCATCATTCTCTGAATCATCGACGGGGATTATATTCAACTTTTTCAAAATATCTTTTTGTTTCTTTCGATAATATTTTTGCTCCATTGGGGCTAGTTTTCTAAGATCCACAACCATAATTGCATTATCTTGTTCCTCTTGCGATTGAGACGACATATGTTAGTTACCAGACAAAATTTCAGAGAAGTTGGCTTCCATCTGTGTTCTTTTTTGTTCCTTCCTTAAGTGTGATTGTTTAAAATACTCGAGTACTTCAGCCTCTTTTTGATCAATAATCGATTCATCCATCTCTCTTGAAGTACCACATTTTTCTCCCCTGCAAATACCCTGCTCGCGATCCTTCTTCATCCTTGCTTGTTTTTAGCCTTTTTGGTACCTATGGACCTCGCAAGATGCTTGTAGTTCCAACAAATCTCTCCATTAGGTAGTACTTCCGTGCTATTTTGTTCTCATATAAAATCTGAATGTTGTTTAAAAAATGTTGTGTTCTGCTCTACGGTGAGTTGATAATCATACCCAGGAAGATTATCTTTTATAATTTCATAACTAGCATCATATTTGAATGGTTGCATTGTTTGGGTTTGAAATTGCTCTCCACCAGCTCGTGTCTGAAACATTGGAGTTAAAACAATTAGTTAATTGCTAATATCACCAATCGGAAATAACTAGATTCAATTATACAACTTACCAAATCTTTGTGTGAAGCACCGCTATCTTTTTGCCGATATATAGTGTTTAGAATCGACACGAATTCTCTAACATCTTTTTTTATTGCTTCCATCTTACTTTTTAAGGCACTTGGGTCCCTATTATTCTCACTTCCATTATGATTTACAAAGACTTTGTGAATACGTTCCCAAAATATTGCCATTGATTGCTGAGAACCAATGATTTCATCACAGCTCACAAAAATATAAGCATTTGTAAGATCAATATCTTCTTGTTGAACAAAGTTCATGTTAACCATATTGAACTAAATTAAGAGAAGATAAAGATGTTAGAGGGGATTTGAGTTGGAAATCAAGTTAGAAGAAATTGATTTGGTGTGATTTGAGAAGAGAAAGATGTTGTTATTCATAGAGAAAATCTCTCAAAAAATTAAAAAATATCTGTTGGGATCAGAGGGTGGAGAACATAGAGCCTTTAATGGTGATGGATGACCAAGATCGGGTGTGAGGGAGGTGTAAAGAAAAAAAGGTCAAACAAATATAATTCACGAGACGGATACCTAAAATCCGCCAGAAATATGACGGAAACCCAGTATCCGTCCCACCTCTGAGACGGATACTATGTTTCCGTAAAGTGCATTTTTCTAACGGAAAACCAGGTATTCGTCTCATCTGATCCCTCCTCTAGCCAAGCCAAAGGTTTTGACCACATTATAGCCAAGTGATGAACCATAATACTTGCGTCTTGGCTAGATTATGCCATAACCAAGCAATATCACTCACCATAGGGCTTTGCCTAAGGGAAACACTTTGCATACCGAGTTTTTGAATGGAATGAAAAGACAAAACTCAAAAACATCCTCTTGTAATTAGGCTTCATATGACATACTTATTCGTCATGAAAATAAATCATGTTGGAAACTTATTTCACACAAATTATTACTTTGGCCGGATAGTAATAGTTGGACTAAACAGTAAATCCAAAAGGGTGTAATAAACATGTTAATATATTGACAAAACATGCTAAAAAATATATGGTAACTAAAAATTGGTATCAGTACCCTCCTACCTCTATATTTGCACCAGGTTCAAATCTCATGTATCCGAAACATATCTTTTGATAAAATCTTTCTTTAAAATTAGAAAAAAAGATGTAAGTCTCATAGGTGATCAGAAAAATAACACATTTCTAAGCATTATGAATGAGTTTCTACAATCCGTTACTCTATACCTCCGAAATTAACAGCAAACATGTTAATTGACGATACCAAAATAATAGAAAAAAAGTTATTCAAACGATTTCATTCTCATAGTTAACCTGCATTTAGCTTGGTAAATCTCTCGCTCCATGAGATTAGATCTACAAAATTGCGCGTACATATACGCCAATTAAAAACGTGGAATATTTTCGACCACTTCCTGAACATTACCAAATCACAATGACCCGATGACCACCACCATCACAACCAGTGAACCACCCCCAATGAGCTGAGTCAAAACTCAAAAGGACATAAAAACCCCCGTTTTTTTAGAAAACAAGCCGAAATTTCAATTCTGACGGTTCTAGAAAGATCTCGTGGCATTTAATCACCTACTAAGGGATATTTTCGTACATGAAAATGTACTTAGTCCAATAAATTCGGTTTTCCTCTTTCCCAAGTTCCCCCAATTCCTCTGAAAAAAACAAACCCTAGAAAAGTTGAGAAGGTTGTTCCTTCATCTTCTTCCTCTCATCCTCAATACTTTTTTTTTTGGTTTTGTCTTCCGTCTGTTGATTTTTTTTTGTAATGGCTACTTTCGGAGAAGCTCCACCTGGTGATGTTAAGGCTGGGGAAAAGATCTTCAAGACTAAGTGCGCTCAGTGCCATACTGTTGAGAAAGGAGCTAGTCACAAACAAGGTTTGTTCCATTTCTCAGATTTGATTTGATTTCAGTTTGATCTGTGTTGAGATAGGAATCGATTTTTGTTATTTTTTGTTCTTTGATTATTGATATATGTTTTTTGCAGAATTGTTTCGTTGATGAAATTCTTTTTAGATTTCATTTTTTTTTTCAATTGATTTTTGGAAAATACGAGGCTGGTTACGATTGTATGAATATATAGTTCATATTCGTGTTTATCTTGGATTACTATGTTAGGTGCATGATCTGAGATCTTAGATCTACCTATTTGAATATCTTTTACCCGAAATAATTATTCATCTCTTAGTTATTTGAATGTTGTAAATTTGTTTTTTTTTGGTGTTAAGTTTTTCTTATTAAATTAGTAAGAAACTCAGAATTCAACTTTCTTTGTGTCTGTGTCCTGTTGAATTGGACCGTATCAGAATAGTAGTCTAGTAACTTGTTAGACCCCTTCAGTGTATCTAGAGGCTGACCTTTTGTCATTGAATGTGACAACTAATATTGTCAAGCCATTCTTGTTTGATGGGGTTGCTATCTGGTGGTGTTAATATGGCTGAATAGTTGTTTTAATGAGTTTTGTAGGATGTTGGATGTTATTCTCTTTGGGTAAAGATAGGATATCAAATTGATTGCTTATATCTTGTCAATCAGGATAGATTAATATATACTTTTTGTGTTTGTGTGGCAATAATTCACTGTCGTATGGACATCAATGTCAAGGCTTGTTCCTGTTGTGTTGTTCTATAAACATACCAACATTCCATACCTGTTAAAGGGAATCTTGCTTTGATGCTGTCTTCTCTTTGTTAATTCCAGTTGAGGCGTTGGACCTTGTTACAATTGAGGGCTTTGAAAGTAGTATTAGTAACTTGTCAGACCCCTTCAGTTTATCTGGAGGCCTACCTTTTGTCATTGGATGCGACAAATCAATATCGACATGTTAATATGGCCGAATAGTTGGTTTAATGAATTGTTGGATGTTATTTTCTTTGGGTGAAGATACGATATCAAATTGATATGCTATATCTTGTTAATCAGTTAATATATACCTTGTGTTTGGTGTGGCATGGACAGCTATGTCAAGGTTTGATCCTGCTGTTTGTTCTTTAAACAAACCATACCTGTTTGGGAATCTTGCTTTGGTGCTATCTTCTCTTTGTTAATTCCAGTTGAGGCAATTAATGTTTCTCTAGCAATTTGGAATATGATTGTTAACAATTAAAGCTGTAATTTCTTATTCAGGGCCTAACCTAAATGGTCTGTTTGGAAGGCAGTCTGGCACGACTGCTGGGTACTCTTACTCAGCTGCCAACAAGAACAAGGCTGTGGAATGGGAAGAGAATACACTTTATGATTACTTGCTTAACCCCAAAAAAGTAAGATGGATGTATAAATTTTTATTTCTATATACACTGTATTATTGTTATCCATCACGAGTTCTATATCTGATAACTTCTTATATGTTAGAAAGAGTGTCTGCCTGGAAGTTGTATGTTTGTGATGAGTGTTTTTTCTTATGATGCATTGGTATAAACACCTCGAGTCAGTAAGCAAGGTTCTCTAGAATGGATGAGAGTAGTTCTTTTGTGTTTAATCTTACTTCGGATGTTACCTAAGTTTTTTCCTTATCGGAGTTGCCCAGAGCAGCATGGGTTCTATTTGTTAGGTTTTAGATTCTCCCTGTGCCGCCATATGAGGTGCACACACTTGGTTTCTTTTTGTATAAATCTTCTCCTTGTGATACTTGTTACTGAACAATTATATTGTTGAATCTTCTATTGCAGTACATACCTGGAACAAAGATGGTTTTCCCAGGGCTGAAGAAGCCTCAGGAGCGAGCTGACCTGATTGCTTTCCTGAAGCAATCAACTGCCTAATCCTTTTACTGCCCCTTGGAATTTATTTTGAAGACACTTTGAGGTGTGACATGATAGGATAGCTACAAATTTTTTCTTAAATAAACCCTTTTTAGGTTTTTATTGCTGTTTCTTTTCATTCAGAAAACGGAGCAGGAATGTTGCTCTCTTTTGAAAAGCAAAAACACCATGTTGGGGAACTGATATTGTAACAAATTTTATGCAGGCATATTTCATCAACATTCGATGGGAAAGCACCATCATTTCTCATTTGTTATTCTTGACTATAATGTGTTCTAATGTTTCAGTTTGCACAAATTTGATCATGGATTTGTTGTTCTGAATACAACTTTTAAGATTCCTACAAGAATAGAATAGAATGAGTTTGTTAGCAGTGAGGTTATGTTACCTTGAATAGGAATTAATTGAGAAGATTAAGCATAGTTTGGGTAGCATTTTTTTTTTTTTTAAAGTTTGGATATTTGGTATGGTGCCTACAGCTTTTCTATTGAGGCATGTTAACTAGAAATGATCTGATTAAGTGTAAGCCTAGTGATGATAATGCTTATCAATTTGCTAAAATCTTCTACATTATAAAATAGCTATTTCCCCTGGATTAGTATATCTCCATGCCTCTCTGTTGTTGAATTTAGTGCTATTTGCAAAATCATCCCTATTTAGCTGCCATTACAGGGATCATTCGGTTGACCAGGATCATGATTTTTTTCTTGGGCTTACAGACCCCGAATCCTGCTAATGTTTAAGTAGGAGTGTGTTAGTGATTGTATTATTGGTTGAATTACTAAAAAATGAGTGAAATGGGTTCATGTTTTACTTTTTTTCTTATTTCTAATGGAATGTGGTTTAATCTGGAGCTGCATCTGTTGAATATAGTTTATACTGCTCTAGCTCCTCATTAAGTAGCCATATGCTTCTTGCCCGTGGTTCAGTAAAATGGCAGAGAAACTTGATGCCTTGGCAATGTTTTAGCATTCATAAATATGTATCTTTTTGCTGTTACTTCTTTTAACTTGGTTTCATCAAGCAATCCTTGCATGGGTTAGAACTTAGAAGACAACTTGAGAATAGCTAAACAAATATATCAGGGACTTGTAAGCCTCGTACTGGACCTCTTTCTGATCTTCTGAATAGTTCAGCTGGTAACTTAAAAAATTGCACATTCAACATGACAAATTTAGTAAGCCTCGTACTAAACCTCGCAATATGAATGATTCGTATCGCAATGATTGATCAGTCTTTCCCATTGTAGAGTGGGAATAGAGCTTTTGTTTCAGCTTGTTCGGAACCGAACATTCTTTCCACAATGAGAATATGCCATTTGAGAAGTCTTGGGCTCTGTAAGACAACCTTTGGAGCTTGATCAGCACGTGTGTTTGGTACGTGTTAAATCAAAAAGAAGGGTCAAATTAAAAGAAAAAAAAAAAACTCGCGCAAATCAGAATTCACAACCGCCATTGTTCATAGGTGTCTCTCTCTCGCTGTCGCTTCTAGCAGAAACCGAAAAATGAAATTTAGCGATTCCATTTTATTCAATATTTAGAGTGAAAAACAAGTCTCGATTGAATATCTTTCAAGCTTTCTTCTCTAGACGAAGATGATGAATTCATCAATTTCAGAAAGCAGTAGTGGTTCTTCCTATGTAATTGGTGAAGAAGAAACAATTTCTCCTGCTCCTGATCCTGAAATGTTAAAGAACACACCATCAAATATAGCAAGGTTAGAAGATGTGATTGATCAGTGTAAAGGTAGACATAAGTATCTTGCACAAACTACAAGTCCTTCTGATGGAGAAGATGTTAGATGGTATTTCTGTAAAATCCCTCTCGGAATCAATGGTTAGTCATTATTCTTTCGATTTTCCTTTACTATTACTGTTATTATTATGCTGTTTATGGTAAATTATTCAGCATTTGTTAGGTGTTGTTGAAATTTGACCAGAAAAATTTCTTTTGGTTGACCAAAAAATGAAAGAAAACAGTTCAGGTGAATACGTTTCGTAGATTCAGTGGTATCGGAGATAAGAACGAGGCTCGCTAGTTGTTTGATTACCTTGTAAATTCAGATACTGGCCAATGCATTCAGTAGCTCACTTCAGATTTACTAGAAAATACTTCTTTCATTAAGATGCACACAAGACCTCGCCCAAGTACATATTCACTTCTAAGTTCTCCGTTGACTTTTTCTTTCTTCGCCAATCATACAGAGGTTGCAGCATCAATTCCTCGAACAGATATCGTGGGGAAGAGTGAGTATTTTCGATTCAGTATGAGGGATTCTCTTGCATTGGAGGCTTCTTTCTTGCAGGTCATATTATTTGATTAACTATCTGCTCGATGATATGCTTACTGTTATTTAGGGATCAATTTTTCTAGAAGCTATTGAGATTCCAGAAGAATTAGGTTGTTTTTGTATGGAGGGAGGCTAGGTGAAGAAGTTTATGTAACCTGGAAACTAATAGTTAAACTTGTTTTAAACATGAACTTCTTCTAATGTCGTGGAACAATATGTTGATTTTCTTAAATTCATATTATTTATAGAGAGAGGAAGAATTGTTGTCTTGTTGGTGGAAAGAGTTCGCAGAATGCAGTGAAGGACCAAGAGGGTACCGTGTTGGTGCTGAAACTAAGATGAATGTGCAGCAACAAGCATGCTCTTCTGGAGATGACCATTCGGCGGAATTGGATGCAGCTGATGAAGAAAGAGTTGGTGTGCCAGTCAAAGGAGGTCTCTACGAGGTATCGTTCTTTTCCTTGATTTTCCGTCTATTCTTTATGAAATGTGGTTTATTAGTTAACGAGCCATGTACTAGTTTATTTCTGTATTATGTGCGTGTCTATTATTTGCTTATTGAGTTTAGCGCGATTCCCCTTATCGGTGAAACCATATAACTGGCTGGTGAGGCTTATTTTACATAAGTAGGAAAGAAGGAGAACATGTTTCATTTTGCATTAGTTTTAATAAATCACGGCAAACGGCTTAAAGATACCTATTATTAGGTCCTCAAGACAGCCGCTGAGAATGAAAATCTAATCTGTTTGTCCCATGCCCAATTGAAACCTGAGCTCAGGCTTGAGGACAATTTATTTGTGTCACGTATTTTCAAAATAGTACCCCTTCTCGCCCCCTGAATGTTTTTGGGTTTCTCACAGTCTGCAATTTCTTCTGTTCTATATAAAATGTGTACCCTCTAAACTTGAGTTCCGTGAGGGTTATGTAGGTTGACTTAGTCATGCGTCAGTGTTTTCCTGTTTACTGGACTGGTGAAAATCGCCGAGTGCTACGAGGTCACTGGTTTGGTCGTAGAAGTGGTCTTGATTGGCTTCCACTGAGGGAAGATGTTGCTGAACAGTTGGAGTTTGCTTATCGTGGTCAGGTATTATTTTGAGCTGACTAGGTCCAATTTCGGACTAGTTTTCAAATGTTTTTTTTTTTTATTTCTAGGTAAGTTCATACACCAGGCATTTATTTAATTACAAAGAAATACAATTTTACAGATCAGATAAAGCAACTGTAGAGATAAAATCAGTTGCATCTATATGCCTAGGACCCAGGGCAACAAGTTCAAGTTAAAAAGAAAGAACTGTTGTAAAATTCTCGTTCATGCAACCGTAGAATAGGTCAAAGTTCAAACGACTCTACTATCACAAAGTAGCCGTGCTGCCCTGGAAGATACTTTAACATTACAGTTGTTTACCATTTTAAATATTTGAAAGAAAAACTGACAGTAGGTAGTGGGGTACTCGGTATCTGATCCGATACAAGATACAGTGGTCATGAGAGTTATTGGCTTTCAAATGGCAGGTTTGGCATCGAAGGAGATTCCAACCATCTGGTCTTTATGCAGCTAGAGTTGATTTACAAGGGTCAAGTCCGGTATGGAGTAGTGCTGCTTTATAGTGCCACTTCGTTTTACTTAATGTTATTGTAAGTTGATTATCAAGCAAAAAAAAGAAGAAGAAGCTGCATATTGATTTGATCTTGTTTGTTCAGGGTTTGCATGCTCTTTTCACAGGGGAAGATGATAATTGGGAGGCTTGGATGAACTTCGGCACTGCTGGGTTTTCTAATGTTATCAGCTTGAGAGGAAATGGCATTCAATTGAGGCGTGGATATGCTTCGTCGGGATCTCAAAAACCAACTCAGGTTCTACATTTCATTGCCACATCTTTGTTTTGGTCAAACACGTGTATGCTTAGATATTATTTCAGGATACACGTAGTTAATAGTTGAATGTTTCATTCCACTTTCGGATTCTTCAGTTGTTAAACGACTTGGTTAGACCATTCCGTCATTTTTGCCGAACTTTTCCTTCTTCAGGATGAAATCCGTCAGCAGATGGAAGAGGAAATGGATGACTATTGTTCCCAGGTGTGTAATTTAGGATTTAATTGAAGTGTATCTGTTGATTATTGTAATTCTGGTTTCCTACCTTTATTGGTGTAGATATGATATTCATTTGATAAGAAGTTCACGCCCATAATCATATAATCTTTTGCCTTCCGCCCAAATTGTGTAGGGTAGTCCTTCATCTTGTTGGATGAGCATGGTGATTTTATATATCTGAGGCAGGTTTTATTAAGCTGGCCATTCTTAACCAGTTACCATCATTTTAGGTTCCAGTGCGTCATCTAGTATTTATGGTACATGGCATCGGGCAGAGGTTGGAGAAAGCGAATTTGGTCGACGATGTTGGAAATTTTCGCCATATCACTTCTATTCTTGCTGAGCGACACCTGACTCCGTACCAGCGTGACACTCAAAGAGTACTATTTATTCCTTGTCAGGTTGTGTTCTATCGTTGTTTTCAAAGAATTTCTCTTAAAATCTTTGATGCTGTCATTTCTCTTCTTTTCCTTTTCCCTCTGTTGGACAGGAGAAACTGAATTTGATTACCTTTCCAAATTCATTTTGTTTTCTAGTACTATATTATAGTACACTTAAATGCATGCCGTATGATGTTGCATTTTGGAGCTCTTGTAAAGACTCTCACTGAACTTCTGTATTGTAGTGGAGACGGGGGTTGAAGCTTGGAGGTGAAGGTGCAGTTGAAAAAATTACTTTGGATGGTGTACGGGGCTTGCGTGTCACAGTAAGTGCAACTGTGCACGATGTGTTATACTACATGAGCCCCATCTACTGCCAAGATATAATCGACTCGGTACATTTTCGTTTCAACTTGAGATTGCAGCATTTTGATATGACGTGCTGTCAATTTAATTAAGATCCTATTTATGAAGTGGTAAATGTAATTAGGTGGACCTGATGTTTTGAGATGCTTGTCCATATGCTGAAACATTTGTCCTAATATTCTATTTCTCTTCTCTTCCAGGTTTCAAGCCAATTAAATCGGTTATATCTGAAATTTATGAAGAGGAATCCAAGTTATGATGGAAAGGTATGCTGATGTTGGTGCTGTTGATACCTCATCGTCTTCCATTTATAAATTAGAAATCACTGAGAATTAATGGTAATTTTTTTTCAGGTTTCCATATATGGTCATTCTTTGGGAAGTGTTCTCTCGTACGATATACTATGTCATCAACATACTCTATCCTCCCCATTTCCGATGGAGTGGATGTACAAGGAGAATGTCAACAATGAAGAAGCCAAACCTGAAGGAACCAGTAAATCTCTCGAATGCACCTTAAATTTAAATCGCCCAAACTCCAAATCTGTTTCCAAAAGTTTGTGCTTGGAGGGAGAAAAGTCGTGTTCGCAGGCAAGCACCATTTTTTCGAAGGAGGAAGACTTCGAAGATCCTGTTGTTTCATCATATCATCCTCCAACATCAAATTCGGAAGAAACTTATTCATGGACAAACAATGAGAAAGATCAACTATCCGAGTCTAAGCAACAAAGGGCTTCGTCGTTTGAAAATGATGATGAGCCACTAGGAGAGGGTCTAAATGCCCTGCTTTCTCAAGGAGAGCAGTTAGATCTGAAAATAGTAAACTGCAAAGTTCCTGCCAGCGGTTTGGATAAGGTTGAAGCAGTTATATCTGAAAACACCGATAAAGATAACTTAATTAAACTGCTGAGCAGTGAAGTAAGGTTCTCGCTTAGAACTATTTACTCTCCTTTGCATAGTTTGCAGTTATTGTTGAACTAAATTGCGTATTGAAACTGTTCTGTTTCTAGCTTAATTCCCTGAGAGCAGAGATAGCAGACCTGAAATCACAGTGCAGAAATGAAGACAGTAAAAAAAGTCACCTAGGTATTATTATTGCACTTTTCCAATATTATTTTTTATTCTTATTTTCGTGCAAGTAGTTTACTAGATAAATGACTAGGAAAAAAATGTTAAAAAGTTGTTTAAAGAGCCTTCAGTGTGCACCGTAGAGTAAGATCCTGGCTAACTTCCAGCTTATCACTGGTCAGAGCGCATGTACCCCAGGTAGCTCTCATGAAGTATCTGACAGTTAGAAATCCTTGGTGCAAATGGAAAGCATGATAGTTAACATTATTGGAGTCTCCTGTTCAGGGAGAAAAAAGTGTCAGTTTCATTGCTAGTGATGAAGTTTATATATTGAGCTCACCTTTATAGCCCATGGGTATTTCACTCGTTAAAATCTCTTTGGCAAAATTGGATCTGAGGAAAATTTCCTATCTGAACTCAAGTGATTGTTTGGTCGCATTTGATTTATGGTCTAATAGTAGCTTTTAAATGAAAAGGTCTGTTCACTCAAACTAACAACATATATTTTAGAAGTCGTTGGCGTACTCCACTGGAATCTTCCTATGTCAGAATTATTCTAGAAATAGAGCACATTATATAAGCTTTAGAAAACAAAGAAATAAAAAAGGAGAAGAAGAATAAATAAGAATAAGAATATAATTAGCTTTGAATATATTCTTCTAACAGGTTTTGAATGTAAAAAGAGCGTGTAAGTGATTACTGTTACTTATGCAGGTGTTGAAGAGGTAGACAGTGACAGGTTAAAGAAATCCCATTCACACCTTCTGCAAGAAATAGATGATACACATAAGAGTTACAGACCTTATATTAGGTACACGAAGCTTGAATTTGAGGTAACTGAATGCTTCGTCCTTTATTCAGTTAATGCTGTTGGGTTGCTATCTAAAATGGGCACCGCTATATATCCTGAATCAACTCTCTATCGTGCGTCTAGAAAAGTTAATCATTTGTTGTCTTGAACCAAGATTCTATAAACTCCTCATTTACTGTTTACATTTATGTGTCTATCAGGTTGACACATTCTTTGCAGCTGGATCTCCTCTTGGTGTCTTTCTTGCCCTCCGAAACATTCGTATTGGAATTGGTAAATACTTACCTAATCATCTAGATATCTGCTTCTGTAACTACCGGGACCTCATTCTATATTCTTCCTTGTAATTGAGGGTGCCTCTTACTTATTGTTCAGTTTCTACAGTTCGCTGCATCTGTATTACTGGTTTATTTTCCACGTTGAGTTCTTTTTTGGGGTCCATATATTTCGAACATATCCAGTCATGTGTAGTTGGCAGTGATTTCAGGACTCCGGGTGCGGTCTAGTAACATAGTTTATATCAGCAAAGCAAGCATAGTTTTTTTTTTAGACCTTTTCCTTCTTTGTGGACGGAAAAGATCTTACTCTGATACTTGTCATCTACCAGCTTCGGAAGTAGTTATCTAAGACTATCTTAATTAAAATCTTACAAAAAACTATGTATACTGGAGCTGCATGATTTTCTTCTGTTTCGATTTGTTTTAACTTGTGGATATATCCAAACCACCCCAATGCAGGCAAGGGTCAAGATTACTGGCAAGATGAAAGCATATGTGAAGAAATGCCATGTTGCCAGCAAATGTTTAACATTTTTCATCCCTTCGACCCTGTAGCATATAGGTTCGCAATACTTGCATTTCAATCTTCCTGATGTTTATTTATTGCTTCTTTATCCATATCTGAATGCTTCTTAAAAATATCTATGGTGGTTTGTCTCTATACAGGATAGAGCCACTTGTGTGTAAAGAATACTCCAACAAACGCCCTGTTATCATTCCCTATCACAGAGGTGGGAAGAGGTTGCATATCAGCTTTCGGGTGAGTTTCTGCTCACAGTTGAACTGTTTTTGTTTTTCTTGCATAATAGCATTATGTCAAAAAAAATTCTGATTTTAGTTAAGATTTCTTTTCTCCTGTTTGTAATTTAGGAGTTCACTGAAGAACTAGCTGCTTGCTCTCAAATAGTTCGAAATCACCTACATTCAGTAAGGGTAAGATCTTGGAGATAAGAATACACTATTGGGCACACTTTTCTCAACTCGTATTTCCCCCTTCTTGTATAAGAATTATTCTTTAGAGAAAAAAATGAGCGGAGAACAAAATCCTTATTGTTGGAGCTGATTTAATAGGTCAAATTGCTCACACTATGTCAGCTGGGAGATGGAGATAACATAGAAGGTATGTGATTAAATCTGCCAATTATCTCCTACATAATGTTGTTTGAAAATGTTCACTCATAACTTGGATCATGGAAGCAGCGGAGAGTAAGCAAGAGGCACAGGAAAGATCATATGGCTCAATTATGATGGAGAAGCTGACTGGAAGTAAAGAAGGTCGCATCGATCACACACTTCAAGTCAGTAATCATACTAAAATTCATTTGATGAAATATCGAACACTACATTTGACTTCAACATTCATTGAATAAAATTATTGAAAATATCATAACAAAGTTTTCTGTTCTGCAGGATAAAACATTTCAACATCCATACATATCAGCCCTTAAATCGCATACGTAAGTATCTCCTTACAAATCAAAATTTTTAATTATTTCAAAAGAAAATCCAAATTTCATAAATCCATATTAAGTTAATACCCCTTCCTTCTTTGAGCTATGGTAAGATGTACGAAATAAGCAGCACATGCCCGCATGTTGTGTTCCTTGTAAGAGTTTGATTTTTTATTAGATGCTTGAGATACAGATTTGGGAAACATTCTTTTTTAAAATTCTAGACCATCTTGATATCAATTATTAGCAAGTTTCGGTTATGGACGCTATTATCTTAGTTTCCATTCCAAATTTTCTTGGAATATTATGCATTTCATAGTTTTGTTATGTATTCATATTCATTAACAAGGATTCGAGAGACCTAGTTTTTATTTTCTACCTAGTAGACCTGGGTGAGAACAGTTTCTTGGATTATTATGCATTTCATGGTTTTTTATGCATATTGTTAACAAGTATTTCAAGAGCGCGAGTTTTTTTTCCTTCTTACTGATAGAGCTGGGTGTGCAGAAACTACTGGAGGGATCATGATACTGCTCTTTTTATACTTGAACATTTGTATCGCGATATACCTGAAGAGCCCAACTCACCTGATGAGTCCAACTCCAGAATTTCAGACAAGATGATCAGCTCTGGTGGCAGATTTTATCAAAGTTTGACCTTGCTTGACGAAGACCTTCCTCTAACATTCTCTGACAGGAATGTTATTAAGGAGTTTTCAAGGAAAGTGAAGAAACAAATGAACAACAGGTAAGTGGAATTTTATTGCTCAATGGGTGTCCTGAGGATATTCAAATTCGAAGGCCCTTTGCAATTTCCATAATACCAACTCAAGTGAAAATTCTGTTGTTGGGTAGGTAGGCTTTTGAAATCAACTGTAAGTAAGTTTCTATCTTTTAGATTATCTAATGAATTGGTGTAGGTTTGATATAAATAGATAGTAATAGAAGGTAGGAGAAGTAGCTCTGTATATTTTAATCAGATGAAAGAAGGTTTTTAGTTTTGATTGTATATATTGTAGCAAAAGGTGCCAGAATAGCACGGTCACTCGATTTTCTGTCTTGTACACGATACAATATTCCAATAAGTTGCGCTACTAACATTTGTATGCAAGCACCTAGTGATAAAAAAAACTAAACTTGTTACGTGACTCAAAATGTATCCCTATTACAAAATCCGCAGACACAACTCAAAATATAACTTGATTAACAATTAAATTAGTGTCAGTATAAAAAATAATTATAAATCCAAAATTTAAAATTTATATGCTCACTGCTCCCTCCGTTATGAGAAAATTGATATTTTTTTATTTTTTACAATTCGTTATATTGTAAAACAAGA
>JAJJMC010009555.1:100292-134360 GCA_023531435.1 Papaver californicum
ATTGATATTTTTTTATTTTTTACAATTCGTTATATTGTAAAACAAGAATAAATAAATATTGATTGATATTTTTTTTTCTCGGACGGAAGCAGTATTATAATTTACAAGACAACTTAAAATTTAAAAAATTCAGATGATGGGACATCTTTTGAGCAGTAAGGCAGATTTTGGATTAAAGTGCAAACTGAAGCCACTGAGCCTCCTCCTCCCGACAAGACCCAGCCAACTCACTTGTAAGATTATGGCTTCACTTCCTCATAGTTTGAGGTATAAAGTTCGACTCTCGTTAAAGTCCCATTTTTATGATTTGTTTTCAGAGGGCAAAACAAAACTGTTAAGATCAGAAGACCTGAGAAACAATGATTCTGCTAAGAAAGGTAATCTCCAAACATTCTTCTTCATCACTTATCCCTCTCCATAATCATATCCACTCCTTATTATCATCTCTAAAAACAACCCATTTCGAAAATGTAGTAATTAATCACTGTAAGTCTGGAAAAATCGAAAAACTAGATCATGCTTTGGATTACTTTAACAATATGATTTCGATGATTCCATTACCATCTAGTATTGCATTCAATCATATACTCAGTTCAGTTTCTAAAATTGGATGTTATTATGATGTAATCACTATGTATAAGAAGATGAATGATATTGGAATGGAACCTGATAATGTTACATTGAATATTTTGATTAGTTGTTGTTGTCAATTGAAGGAAATTGAGTGTGGGTTTAGTTTGTTTGGTGGGATTCTAAAGAGGGGTTATGATCCGGATGCTATTGCGTTTAGTAGTTTGATTAAAGGGCTTTGTTTGCAAGAGAAGATTGATGATGCACGTAAACTGTTTGATAAAATGATTGAAGTGGGTGTTCTGCCGAATGGAGCTGCGTGTGGTGCGTTAATTACTGGGCTTTGTAAAGCTGGTGAATTAGATGTTGCGACTGGATTGCAGAGGAATATGGGGAAATGGAATTGCGAAGCAAATATTTTTCTGTATAGTGTGATCATGGATGCTTTATGCAAAAAAGGATCAGTTGATGAGGCTCTGACTCTCTTTTCAGAAATGGTAGATGATTCGAAAATTGTTCCAGATGCTGTCATGTTTAATACTCTGATTGACGGACTATGCAAGTCTGACAGGTTAAGTGAGGCTGCTAGACTATTCGATAGCATGTCTAGTAGAGGAATTTCTGCGGATGCACATGCTTACAATTCTCTAATACATGGATTATGCAAAAGAGGATTAGTTGATGAGGCTCTGAATCTCTTTTCTGGAATGGTAGATGATTCGAAAATTGTTCCGGATGCTGTTACGTTTAATACTCTGATTAACGGACTATGCAAGTCTGACAGGTTAAGTGAGGCTGTTAGATTATTCGATGGCATGTCTAGTCGAGGAGTTTCTGCGGACGCACATACTTATAACTCTCTAATACATGGGTTTTGCCAACATGGGTTGTGGGAGGAAGCAAACAGATATTTTGGTAAAATGGTGGGGAGTGGGATTCCCTGCACGGTAGTTACTTTTACTATATTACTAGATTCTCTGTGTAAAAGTGGTAACGCGGAAGAAGCATACGAGATATTTAAAGAGATGATTAGGTCAGGAAAAGAACCTAATGTTACGACCTATAATTCTATGATGAATGGTCTGTGTTTAATAGGTAAACTTGAGGAGGCACAGAGATTGTTTGAATCAATGACGGAAAAGGGCCTCGAACAAAATGTTTACAGCTTTAGTGTGATGATTCATGGATATTGCAAGAGGTCTAGGTTGGATGAAGCCATTCAACTCTCTAAGAATATGCAGAAGAAAGGATTGAAACCGAACCAAGTTTACTTACAGTACACTAATAGATGGCTTGTGCCAGGCGAGAAAAGTTAGAAGTGCACAGAGAATGTCAACTGTGATGCAATCTAATGGCTTATCTCTGGATATAGATACATATGGTGCATCACTGGATGGACCTTTTGAGAATCGGCATGTTGATGCGGCAATAGAATTATTACGGTCCGTGGAAGATAAGGGGATTGAAATTGATGTGCCGATGTGCAATATATTAATCAATGGCTTGTGCAAAGCTGGATATTTTGAAAAGGCAAGGAAACAATATTTTGAATTCCCTAACAAAGGATTAATTGCTGACTTAAAACTATGATCAATGGCATGTGCAAAGAGTGGGATGTTTGTTGAGGCCGAAATTGAAATGGAAAACAAAGGTTGCTAACCTGATGCCATCACTTATAGAACCATCATTAAGGGTTATTTTAAGAAATGTGTGCAAGGAAATTTTCACCAAGGAAAGCTACTATCTCCCTGTTAATTAGTTCACTACATGCGGATCAACTCCAAAACTTAGATATCCCTGAATTCTATATAAGATTGATGAAAGGGTATTTTACGAATCTTGCTCTTTTATCTAAGTGGCGACAGAAGTTTGCTGTGGAGAAGCATGCACTATGGGTGAAGGTGATTTCCTGAAATTTAAGATAAATTCTTCTTTTCTTCTGTGCAAACTTATTGAGGGTTTGGTTGGCCACGGTTGTTGGGTCCCCATTTCAAGAGTCACTGCAGGTACACAATCATCTAGTTTCTCAATTTTCCAGACTTACAATGATTGAATGGGGAGTTTGGTGTGGAAATCTTAAAGGGGATTTCGTTGTTTCTAATACTGTTGAAAGAATTAGAGAAAGAAATGGCGAGGTTGTCTGGGGTAAGAAGATTTGGAAGAACTGCATTCACCCTAGTAGGCTGCAATGTGTGGAAGTTGCAAAATAGCATTGTCTACAATGATGAGCTTACTGAAAAAGGGTTTCCAGTTGGTTTCTAAATGTTATGTGTGTAATTCTCACTCTGACAGTTTGGACCATTTACTCTGGAATTGTGATTTCAGCATGAGGATTTGGACTTGGTTATGTGATATCTTCCAGTTTGCTCAGCCAAGGTGTTTTGAAGCTGTATTGGCTGCTGCAGTTCATAAAAGTCCAATCATCAATGAAGTCTGGATTACTGCTGCCTGTGCAATTATGATGGGTTTTTGGTTTCTCAGGAATAAAATTGTAAGAAGGTACTTCCCCAAGTGTGAGAAGGTTTATAGCCAGAATAATGCAGATGGTGTATGAGGGTGGTTATAGGATGCAAGCTACTATGAGGAATGAGCAGTATGATCTTCAAGTGCTCAACTTTTTAAGATTTGGGACTAGAAGAGTTAAGTCAGTGGTGGCTATTCAATGTAGCTGGTTTGCTCCTCCTGAAAATGTGGTTATGCTTGGCTTTGATGGTGCTTCTCTTCGGAATCCTAGAAATTCAGGATATGCATTCGTATAAATCATCACCTCTGTCAGGTTTTAGGTGCTGTGGCTGGTGGTATTGGGCAAGGTGGAATTGTAAAGTTAACAGCATTAAATTCATTCATATGTACAGGGAGGTCAACTTTTCAGCCGACTCTTTTAGCAAAGAGAGGTTCAAGATTACATAAGAGGAGTTTGGGAGGAATACAGTGGTAGACCACTAATTATAAGGAGAGTAAACTGCTTACATTTCACTTCAAGTGTTCCTCCGCTTCAAGAGACTCCAATGAGTTATGCTATCTACTTAACTGATAAAACTGGTCACAGAAGGCATTGTAGAGCAGGTTCAGGCTGGGCATCTTGCCCCTTAGATGCTGAAGCAAAGCCCCTATTGGATTTGGAGGAGTCTCTTAGGTGGATAGAGGAGCTGAATCTGAATTCCTGCTGCATAAGAAATGACTGTAAAAATCTGGCGAAGATTGTAAATGGAGCTTCAATTACTCCTTCAGACCTACCCTGGAGAGCTCAAGTTAATGTTTCAAGAGCTTCCCCAGCTTGGCCATGTAATGAATACCCAGATATCATTGCATTGTAAATAGGCAACTCCTTGTAATTAACCATGTCATAAAACTTCCTAGCTAGGTATATTCCCACATTTCTCAAAGACTTTGAGTATACTTTGAGTTATGGTAAATAAATGCTTGATCGCCAAATTTTTCTTTAAAAAAATAGAGGGATAGACTTGTGGTAAAGCGATCCCTCAATCAGCAAGAATTTCACAAGTCTGCTGATCCACCGGCATCGATAAACCACACTCAAGTTGATATAAGCTCGCAACCATTTCATCATCGTCAACTGGGTCGAACAAGTGGCCGTGAGGGTAAATCTCAACTGAATCGGGGATGTTAAATCTACTCCTAACATCATTAGTTCCGGTGGAGCTAACACAGGGAATGGAGACCACCTTCGCGAAGGATAACCAGGCGTATCATCTTTTGATGATAAAGATATAACATCCGACATACCCATGCCTGCTGTCACAAGGTATAGAATACAACTTTACAGGACATCTAGTTTACTCATGTTATACGAAGTTAAACAAATAAATGGTGATAATAGCGAAGAGAAATGGTTGCAGAGAAAATGAGAAGCGATGCTGAAATTATGCGAAGAAGTTGATAACGCAACAAGGGTTTGAGAAAGAATTGGCCTTATTACGCCAACTAGATTGGTGAGGTACTAGGAGAAGGTAACTGCAGTGATCATCGGATACAACTAGATTGGTGAGGTAAATAAAAACACCTTCAAAGCTTCCTCCTTCAATCCATTCTGAACATAGCAACTAACAATCAACAAGACTACTAGAAACAAATACACGAGTTATGCTCCAATTTCAAAGCAAACCCATGAAAAACCCCATTTTCAAACCCGATCCAACCCAATCTAAGATATAAATCTTGGGTTGGGCTTAGTTAGAGTCTCATACCACCAACCAATCCAGCCCGATTCCCACACCAAATAGAAAGAGGGTAGTTAGAGTAAATACGTCAATGGGATATTTTTGAGAACGAAGAAATTTCAGAGGATTTACGAACAAGGAATTTTCTGGTTTCAATCGTGTGAGAATCAGGAGGCAATTTTAACCCTAGAACTCTTGGATTAGGGAAGATTTAGGGAGGGATCATCTCAAATTTAAGCATAATTTCCTGCCTTAAGGTTTACTTACTAATGGAAGGAGGAAAGGAAGGAGGAATGAAGAGGGAAGTGGAATCATTAGGATGGTTAACAGAATCATCAATAATGCCCAAAAAACATAAAGCTATTGAAGGTGTTGGTGCTTCTTCTATTCTTGAACTTAAAGCTCATCTTTACAAAACACAAGAAGAGAACAGAAAGAATAAGGATTTAACTCCAGATATTGAATTTCATCGTGCTAAGAAGAAAATCATTACCAATGATACCTTTTCTAATAAGAATTCTGGTGTTGAAGCTCGTGCTCACAAGTAAGAGTTATCTTTTTCTTAAGATTTATTCGTATTTTAATCTACATTTCGAAACATAAACATCAACTTAGACAATAATTTGAACCTCATTAGTAATCTGGATGTTGCTCATTTGAATAGATGTTAGGCTGTCACTGATGTTTTGTTTCTCACTAGAGTTAGATTCTGTAAATCAGATGTTTCTTATAATGAACTTATTGTTATGTTGTCCTGCAAGCGAAACATAAACCTAACTAAGTCTTAGAATTTGGTTTGCCATCGAAACATAAGTGTTCGAGTCCCTTGTGTTTGGGACTCGAGGGAATTTGGCTGAATTGGTGATGTTCACTCTTTAGATTACTGGATATGAGCCTTATTAGTAAATTTGATGTTGTTCATTTCAGTTGATGATAGGTCACTGATGTTTCGTTTCTTATATTTACCAGTGTTAGATTTTATCAATCAGATGTTTCTTATAATGAATCCTTTGCTGTCCTGTAAGCGAAACATAAACCTAACTAAGTCTTTGAATATGGTTTGCCATCAGAACATAAGTTTGAGTCCCCTGTGTTTGGGACTCAAGGGAATTCGGCTGCATTGGTGATGTTACACTTTAGATTACCTGAAAATAATAATTGTACTCGATGTTTTTAGTTGATCTTACCTTTGAGTAACATCTAGTTCTGGCGACCTACTTGATTAGCAGCGTCGGAGACATTTAATCTACTCAAAAATAAGACATATAATGAACCATTGTTGTCCTGCAAGGGAAATATAAACTTAACAAAGTCTTAGAATTGGTGTGCTCTCTAGACATAAACATAATTGTTAACTGTTAATCTAGTTTGATTCCCCTGTGTTTGAGACTTGAAGGAATTCGGCTGAACATAAACCTAACTAGGTCTTAAAATATGGTTTACTTGAACATAATTGTTAACTGTTAATCTTTTTAGTTAATCTTACCTCTTAGTTCTGGTGACCAACTGGATTAGCAGTTTCTGTCTCCGACGTTTATATCACTTGGCTAATTTGCATTGCTGTTATTTTTGTTGTGCTCAAACGAAGGGACAAGCTGGAACTGAAAGCAGTACAAGATGGATCTGTTAGCTATGCAGCATTAGAAAGGAAAGCTGCATTATATGATAAGCTAGCAAGGGGTGAGCTTCCCGATGAGGAAGAAGGAGAGAAGTATTGTGTGGATTTCTTCAGCAAGAGTCTTGTCCGTGATGATTCCGAGCCCTTACAAATTGCTGATGTTCCTGACACCGTAGACCAGGGCAATGAGAATGGTGATGATACTGATGCTTTTATGCCGTTTAGCACAAAACCTGTTGGACCTGGGCGGATAGCTGGATCTCTAGACAACGATGAGCGTAAGCGTCTAGTAAGGTATGTTCTCCTCATGCCGGAAGGCCTTAATAAATGTATGTTTGTTACTCAATTATTATCAGTCTCAGTTCATACTCTAAAATATAATGACTTGATGTTCTAAACAGTTTCTTGTATTTACATATTTCATTAAATTAGGTTCAATATTTGCTCCCTGATTCTGCCTTTAGAAATGGCGGCTAAACCTGTCATTCTTTTGCATTTATACTTAGAGGGTCAAGTGGCTGGAGATTATGTGATATAATTTGTAGACACATGTCTGTCAGTGTCAGTCTAAAATGGGCTTTGGATGACTTATCGTGTCATTTGGTTTTGGTCTGCTGGGATTGGAGTAGGATGGTTCTATACAATGAAAAAGTTAACCTCTTAACATGGTTTATATCCTGACTGCACGCTGAAGCATTTCGCCTGGCATGTGGTCTTAACAGGATGTGGGATGCATTAAAATGGAGTGAGGGACATCTGGACCTTATTCTCAAAACAAACGCTCCTAGACAATGTCTGATTGATCTTTACGAGAGATTAGTTTGTAGACCTATTCGTTTCCTGAATCTTACTGTGGTGGTTTTGTTAATGCAGGGAAGTTCACGCAGAGGCAAATCAAGCGAGAGATAAGGCCTCTGAACTGAAGATGCGTAGACAAGAGCAGGCAACCGCTCGTAGGGAGAAACTAAAGCAAGAGTACCTTCGTAAACAAGTAGAGAAGTTACAAGCAAAAAACAAAGAGGAAAGCAAATAAGATGCTATAATGATCTTATTAAGAAGCAACACAAGGACAAGTGATTATGTCGACCTCAGAATTTCTGAAGAATCCAAAAAGTTGGTCGAGGGGAGGGGAAAGAGAAGAATATTACAAGTGGTCATATTGAAACAATGTCTATTCATCTCATCCATCCTTTTTGGGGAAAGAATATTATCCCACTTAGAGTTTAGTTTTTGTCCTTTTTTAAACTTTTGCTTCAGCTATTCATTCCCAAATACCCAAATTAGAAAAATGTGTACAGCTTAGTTGTTTAGCTGCACTCTGATATCTTGAAATTGTTTAAAGGAATGACTATTTATGCGCCCCCCTCCTATCACCGGCGTTTCTAGATCAAGTACTGAGTGGATATTTAATATAATCACGGGCAACAACCTTCCTCACAAGTTCCTTCCTTAGTTTTCTCATGTTCAGTTTGGTTTAGGGCGCCCGAAGTGAAGCACTGGATGCCAAAATCCAAAAAAGGGTCAAAATGACTTAACGTTATCTTCTTCCTCATCAGCGTTATAAACGGAGTCTTTGAGTGAGTTTTTAAGAATTAAGTAAAAGATATGACCGTTACAAGTAAAGCCCTTTGGTTTCTTTCTTTATTTGAAAACAATTATTAAATATTCTATTTTTTCTTCTTCAGATTTAGACGTTAAACTCAATCAATTTCATCAGAAAAAACCACTTCAAATTTCTTCAAAACCCCTAAGATTATAGAAATCGAATACTATTCCAAATACAAACCAGAGAGAGCGTCTGAGTGGAGAAATTTATTCTGTTTTCAACAACAAAATCTCTCTCTGTAAATCTCCATCTCCTACCTTCTTCAATACAGAGAGAAACAGAGATTGAGGGTTGAAAAGGTGAAGGTGGTGGTGGTTTCTAATGGAAAAGACTATTGTAGAGAAGATTTCATCAGAAGAGGAAAAGGAAAATCATCATCCATATGCTTACCATGTTTCTGGACCAAGGAATATCTCTTCTCCTAACTGGAGAGATATCATCAGTTCTAGCTGGTAATTATTCAATCTCTATCTATTTTAGTTAATTTCAAGGAAAACCCAGAATTTGTTTTCAAGTTTTTTGTTTCAATTTTTTGATAAAGGTATAATCTTTGTACACAGGAAGGATGAGAATTACAGAAGAACTGTAATGGCATGTTTCATACAAGCAGTATATCTATTAGAACTAGATAGACAAGAGAATAGAACACCAGAAACAGCTTTAGCACCAAAATGGTGGAAACCCTTTAAGTATAAGTTATCACAGACACTAATTGATGAAAGAGATGGGTCTATTTTTGGTGCAGTACTAGAATGGGATAGATCTGCAGCACTTACTGATTTCATATTGATAAGACCTAGTGGTGCACCAAAAGCTGTTTTAGCACTTAGAGGGACATTATTGAAAGGTCCGACAGTTCGGAGAGATATCGAAGATGATCTTCGGTTTCTAGCATGGGAAAGTTTGAAAGGATCTGTAAGATTTAATGTTGCTTTAGATGTGTTGAAATTGTCTGTGGATAGATTTGGTAGTTGCAATGTATGCATTGCAGGGCATTCGCTGGGTGCGGGTTTCGCACTTCAGGTTGGTAAAGCATTAGCAAAACAAGGTGTTTTTGTCGAGACGCATTTGTTTAATCCACCATCAGTTTCTCTTGCTATGAGTCTGAGGAATATTGGAGAGAAAGCTGGGTTTGTTTGGAAAAGAATCAAATCGATGCTTCCGTTAAGCAGCGGTGGTGAGAATAATCAAACGGATGGCCATCAGTTTGTAGGTGTTGGAGATGGGGGGAAAGTTTGTGCAGATATCATGAAATGGGTTCCTCATTTGTATGTCAATAACAATGATTATGTTTGTTGTTATTATACCGATCCTGAAATGAAAGAAAACGGCGGCCAAAGTAGCAATTCTGCAGGGAAGGAGAATTCAGAACCAACTCGGGCGAAATCAGCAGCTGCAAAGCTTTTTGTGTTGTCAAAGGGAAAGCAAAAGTTTTTTGAGGCTCATGGGTTAGAGCAGTGGTGGAAAGATGATTTGGAGCTTCAGCTGGCTCTCAACAACAGTAAGCTCATAGATAGACAGCTCAAGTCTTTGTATTCGTTACCGGCTCCAGCACCACCTCAGTGGAGGGCTCTATAACGATTCCGTGCTTCCTTCGTCACCGTCTTCCTTGCAACTGTTTTGCAACTACTGTAAACTGCATCTGTGAATTAAAACAAAAACATTTTCGAATGAATATTTGTTTTTGCAATGTAGCACATATTCATAAGGGAACATTGGGAAAGTGCCCAATATTGGTATGTCCGTCGGGAAAATGCCCTGTTAAAAAAGAATTACGATTTAATGTTTCACCATTACATTTCTCATCCATATAGCGTTAAATGGTCAAATTGTGCACACGTGACCTTATATACACATGTGGATCTTAAGACGAGATTACCTTTATTTTTGGATTTCGCTACGTGTCCTAGGGTTAGATTTGGACGGGTAAAGATGTGAAATGAGATTATTACTGTAGTATCAATGTCTTTTCTAAATATTACCTATGTATCCTTGTATAAGATTTCGTCACGTGTCAGCACAAATGAATGAACAGTTACAGATGCGAGAGAGTGTAATTACCTTATCTACCTAATATATTGAAATGATTACCTAATATTAGGTAGATAAGGTAATTACACTCTCTCGCATCTGTACCCATTCATTTATTTGTGTTGACACATGGCGAAATCATATACAAGGACACAAAGGTAGTATTTAGAAAAGGTATTGGTACTATAGTAATAATCTTCTTTTATATGTTTAGCCGTCCAAATCTGACCCTAAGACACGCGGCAAAATCTAAAAATAAAGATAATTTCGTCTTAAGACCCACACGTGTATAAGGTCACGTGTGCACAGTCTGACCATTTAATGCTATATGGATGGAAAATATAATTGTAAGACATTTTCCCATAATCTTTTTTGATGGGATATTTTCCCTATGGGATATACTAATATTATACATTTTTTCAATTTTCCCTATTTATAATAAAGAAATTTACTCTCTGTGTGGTGTTCCCATAGAGAGTCCTTAAATAACAAGTGTGTCCAAGTGTTAAATGCGCAGTCATGCACACCGATTTTGAGCTTCTGTGCTTCTCTGAATTTATACCGGGGATTCTTAATCATATCGGCTAGTCTGGTAAGAATGGGGAAAACTTTGTTCATTTCTTTTTTGTTTCTGCATTTAATTTATATAATTTGAAGAAGAAAAAAAATCAAAGAAAGCTGTTCTTGTGATTCAGAAAATGGAATGAGCTAGAACACTTCCTTTTGCAATGCAATCAAGAAGAGAATCAGCACACGCAACAGCTGCAAACGGCATCTAGGTCCGGCATGATAGCTTTTGTCAATTTTTCCTTGTCTTATAAAGTCGAGCCCACAGGTGTTTCTCGTTAACAATGAACTTGACCTTGTTCTCGCCATTAAGTATGTCTGAAATGACTGATTCATCTGTGAAAACGATTCTTGCATACTGAGGCTTACCTTGTACCGCACGTTCAAGCATAACGGATTCCACAACTGGGCCGAGTTTTGATGTGAAGAAATTGAAAATTTCTTCGCGAGTACAGGGATATCCGTTTGAGAAGGTAAGGAACATGGACCTCTGATCTGTTGGAGTTGAAGACTCTGGCACTGAAAATGGTTTAGCCAATGGGTTCAAGTTGGATTGATTTTGTGTTTGCTTAGAACTGCTAGGTACCTCCTCCACTTCTTTAGCTTTGTTCTCGTCGAAAATAACATTACAAATTGTACTCATTATATGATTCAACCGCTCTAATAGCTGAGACCGGCAGTCGTACAAATCTACACGACTGATAGGATTTTCAATTAATCCTGTCAAAAATGGCCTATCGTCAATATCAATGGGTTCTGCTCCAGGATTTGGAACCAGGCAATTGATAAACGAAGTTGTCTCGATGAATTTCTCTTGTACGACCGAATCACATTTAGTAGATAGTGCTTGAATGAGGTCGAAATATCCCATTTCCTCAAGTAACAACCAGAACCCAATTACAATTTTTGCCAAGAAGGAATTCATTTTCATTTGTCTTACAAGTCTGTTGAATAATCCGCGTTCGCCTGTGTGAAAAAGAAGAAGGTCAGCGGTGGGTATTAAGGTAGCCATTGCTCAACTGCAGTTTGAATATGAAAATCGAGAAACTATACGATTCTTTGCGACAGAAATCTGAACTCGACCGGAGGGATAATCTTATCGAGCGAAGTTCCACAGCATATAGACATCAGTACTTTGGAGGCAGAATTCAGATTTCAGATACATGCATTTGTTAGTGTGTGTGGTGTGCAAAATTTAATGAGATAGATTTCATTTATATTCTGTATATGAACCATTAAAGAGTTGATTAAATTTTGGTTGCTAAATCAGTGTATTTTGGAAAATCTAAGGGTTATAGCCAATTAATTTAAAGATAATCATTTTCAAGATTCATGTGATTAATAAAATCTAGCCATTTTTTCAAGAAGATCATTAGTAAACCTGTACTATTTTAATTTTTCTATTAAGTGGCGTCACTTGTGCTATCATGCGCATAATTACATAGTGAGCATGCACTTCTGATAGAAGTATATTAGGCATTTTAGGAGCAAATCAAATGGGATAAGAGCAAAAGACAGTGGGTTGGTATATTGGCTAATTTGTCAATTACCACCCCACAGCGGGATGGACAAACCCAAAAAACGAGTTGATAAATGGGTATATTGGAGGGTTTGCCTATCGAGGCGTTAGTTAAGTCGATCGACTTTTATTGAGCCTAGGTTGAGCGGCTCAATGAGAGTCGACAATGGTCGAATCTCAATGGCTCTTATCCAACGGCTCTCAATTTTCCCCTATACATTCAAATATTTTCAACTCCAAAATCACATCTTCTCCGCTCAAAAAATCTTCTAATTTCACTTCAATCTTAATCTTTTCATCTCAAACTTTTGATCTCCACTTATGGATCCTGAAGTGAAAAATGAAGAAGCACAAATGATAGGGAACTATGGCTCCAACAAGCTCAAGGAATTATGCTACATATTAATCAAATGGATGAAGATTCAAACGATGATAGAAAGATGACTAACCATATGATACAATTATACTCAGGCAAATACCTCGAGATCCAGAATTAAGAGCCGTGTTGACAAGAAGATGGACGTGGAGATACCGAGAGGAAGGACATCAACAAATGATGCGCCATTATTTTATTAATATAAGTGTGTACTCTGATGAAGATTTTCAATGTCGCTTCCGCGTGCCACAAAACTTGGTCATGCCGGTTATTGGAGAGCTTTGTCGGGTAAACCCTAAATTCAACTATCAATTTGATGCACTAAGCATAGGAGGACATAGTACTGAACAAAAGGTCATTGCATCCCTAAGGATTCTAGGTTATGGTGTGCCGTCGGATGCATGTGCTCAGTCATATGGCAAAAACAACAGCATACAAAAATCTCAAAATGTTTTGTGAAACTGTAGTCAACCATCTTGGTCCATATTTTTTACGACAACCAACGCAAGATGATGTCGACCGACTACTAGATGAAAACACCAAAAGAGGATTTCCATGAATGCTAGGTAGCCTTGATGGCATGCATTGGGTGTGGCACGGATGTCCTTATGCATGGCAGGGTCAGTATAAGGGCCACTTCACCAAACCAACTTTTGTTTTGGAAGCGGCGGCCTCTTATGATTGTTGGATATGGCATGCTTTTTTTGGACTAACGGGTTCAAATAACGACATCAATGTTTTGCATAAATCGCCTTTGTTTGAAGAGCTGAAGTATGGAACTGCTCCAGCTTCAAATTTCACCGTCAACGACAATAACTATCAGAGTGGATATTTTCTGGCGGATGAAATTTATCCACAATGGTCAACTTTAGTTCAAGCTTACGCTCAGGTAGACCATGGCGAACGTGCAAAACAATATTTAAACGTGAAGCTGATGGCGGTTAGGAAGGATGTTGAACGAGCATTTGGAATTTTAAAGCGGAAGTTCCATATAATTTGTGGATCATATCGTTCGTTCAAACCAATAGAAATGAATAGGGTTATGCTCACCTGCATCGTTTTGCATGATATGGTAATCGAGGAAACTCGACGAGATCCCAATTGGACAAGTTATCCACATCAGGATTTAAGGAGAGATGTTCAACCCTTTCATGGTATGCCATCAAGATAGTACAGAATGGTAGAAGCGAGAATTGAACACAGAGGATTATATGCTAGGCTAAGGGAAGATCTCACTGCACACTTGTGGGCTGATTTTGGAAGAAAGAACCCTCACATGATTTAGTTTTAGTTTTTGAGCCTTTTATTATTTCAATCATTTTATTTCCTTATTTTAATTGGATTTATGTAATTTATGTATCAAATATTGAAATTAAGGATCAAATTGGTGAAAAAACAACACTGCAACTGAAATTAAATTTGATTACATCAAAATTGAAGAAACAAAGGCTTACATAAAAAAAAAACTAGCGTTAATTATCCAGTGGAACAATGGCATTACTGATAAGACCATTCTCCTCCTCATCAGAATCAACGTCAACTGAATTTGTGCATTGTTTTGCCTTCTGTGCTTCAATTTTATTTATTTCTTCTTGCCAGAGTCGCAGTTGCGTCTGATTCATCTTTGATGTGTCCATTCCCAAGATTCCTCTCATGTGAGCATTAATAAGATTATGTTCAAGAGCCTTGCGACCTCTCCTAATTTCGTCAGCCATTTTCTTGCGTCTACCATTTTACCAATATCAGTTTTTTCTTGTTTTTCAAAAAATTCTTGGAAGTTGACATCTGAAGTTGAAGATTCAGTGGTTTCTTGAGTCGCCTTTTTGATCCTTTTATCTTTCTTGTTGCCCGGTCCATCATATCTTTCTGTATTTTTATTAACATTAAGATTACTATTTGCATGCTGGAATGCGACTGCGTTGGGTTGTGGGGCTGAGCCTGTTTCTGGTGAAGAATAAATAGACGGGGACCCTTGAGAAACGTTTATCGTCTCGTAAGGGGATTGCTTTGGTACTTGATATCCATTCAACAGTTCGGGGTTAAATCGGTTCAGGACTTGGAGAACATGGAAACATTCTTCGAAGTTGAAACTCGAATTTTCTTTGAGTTTCCATGCCTCTCGAGTTTTACGCATCTGCAGTTTCAACATTTAAAAATTAGTCATACAGTAACTTGATATTACAAAGTTTTAAAAATCAATAATACATTTTAAAATGCAACTAACTTACTATATCAGCTTCAGTATCACCGCTTCCTCTTTGGCGATTCACTTGCATCATCACACCTACCCAAGCGCTCACGACTTTGCTGATTATATGAAAACGATCCGAAAAACCGTTGAAGCCACGTTTGCTTGGATTCCCAGTTTCCTTATCAAAGAATTCAAAAATTTCTTCCAAAGGGTTGCAGCCTGTTTATTAGATATGTGTGTTGGTGATTAGTGAAAGGTTATAAATGTGCAGTATGCACGTGTGTCCTATAGAGTCGGTGACTGTCATAACAGTCCAGTATAAATACTGATAATGTAATCCGTAATAGCAAAGAGGCGTTAGTGAGTATTTCCAGTAATAAAAAGATGGATCTGGACTTCTTCAAAATGTCATCATTGTTGACTAACACCATTGACAGCATCAAGCGTACATGATACATATCCTTAATTTGCAGATAATTTTATCTTCATTGAGATTAAACCTTGGACCGCGAGGTTTTTGTGAACTCTTTCCTGATTCAGTATTCTGTGTTTGTGATGAGCTGGCCATTGTTTTTTTTGGTTTTTTTCTAGCAGAAGTTGAGATCAAGAGTTTGAGATGGTAAGATTAAAATTTAAATGAAAGTAGAAGATTTTTTGAATGGAGAAGGTGTGATTTTGGAGAAATTGGTTGAATTTATAGAGAGAGAAGTTAGAGTCGTTGGGATCTAACCGTTGTCGCGGCTCTTAGTGCCTCAGTCGATTCATATTGCACCTTTTATCCCATTCCCCACTGCCCAAAACCGTGTTTGCCCATCCACCTGGTTTGGCATTTTGGCAAAAAAAACAATCCCCACTGGAATTGTTCTAACTTAAAATACAAATTTGATGATTATTATCCAGAATCAATATCAAAACCTGGTATCCTTAGAGCAATTCCAGTGGGCACTGGCATTTTAGCCAATATGCCAAGCCACGATATCAAAACCTGGTATCCTTAGAGCAATTCCAGTGGGCACTGGCATTTTAGCCAATATGCCAAGTCACGTGGCTCGGCAAACTTGACTTTGGGCAGTGGGAGAATTGATAAATTAGCCAAGTGGACCCAATTTTTATATAAACAAATATATATTTTTAATTGGTGGGGTCCGTTTTTTATATTAATAAATAATTTTTTAGTTAAGTGGGATCGGTTTCTATTTTAAAATCAGTATATATATAATATTAAAATAATTAACTTAACTATATTTTAAATAAAAAAATATTTCACTCGGTGCATGAAAAGCCGCTCGGATCAACAAGTGTCGATGTTTGGTGCAACATGAGCCGAGCGGCTCAACATGATTCAATCGTCTCACATAAAGACAATCGACTTAACTAACATTTCAATGGACAAATCTCCAGAAATACCCATTTTTACCAATCCATTTTTTGAATTTATCCATCCCATTATGGGGTGGTAATTGGCAAATTAGCCAATATACCCACCCCACTATCTTTGCTCTTAGAACATATAGAAACCAGGGCCAAAGAGATTAAGGAACTTGTTGTTAGAAAAAAAACCGGAGGAACACCTCTCTATCACCTATTTATAGCCATTCCCGGCTAAGAGGTAACCGTTTGCTGGATGGTTTGGTTATCTCAGTGTGAGTAATAATAACCAAATTCAGAACAAGCACTGTGACAGGGAAGAATTTCTTAAAATGTTTTGGAAAAAAAGAATGGATAGGAATAAGAACAACCCTATAGAAACTCAAGACCACACTGGCCGCGCATGGCACACAGAAAACTAGAACAAAAATGATTCACCAAAAGACATATATAAATCAATAAACGTAGTTTAAGATAAAACCCAAGAAGAGTAATTAGGACGAATATTAGAAGTACATCAGCGAGTGATTCGATATAAGCATGCCACGATCTATATTGACGAAACTGGTAATTGCAAATTTCCTTGATGCTCTTTTTCTTGAGATCATAAGAAATGATCGTGTTGTTATTTAAATGTATGAATGCCTTCAACTTCAAGTCACCCACCTCACCATCACCTTCCGCAACAACTTGCAATACATGGAAACGATAACTAGTGAAAATAGCACCAGGAACCCGACAATGATTTACTAATTCATCGACTTTGATTTATTATTTTGGTTTCCAACCACTGTCATGATTAATCTCCATCTCGAAGACGTCCCAGCAATGGGGCAATGACCCATCCACGCACCAAAATACACATGATTTGTCTGACTCATCTCTTTACTAATCGGTAATGTTATTAATTTTTCTCGATCAATATCGAAATACATACAAGTATCATTTTCTATGTTAATCCAATGCAAACAACCATCCCAGGATTTCATTCAAAAGATCAATATTATTAACCATTAAAAATGATGATGACGATGATGATTGTTTGGATAAAAATTCTCAACAACCCAAAACAACCAAAGATCAAAACTAAATCATCAAAAGAAAAGGAAATGAAATTGACACAGTGGTTTAACGTGGTTCGGCCCTCAACAGCCTACATCCACGGGTACTGAATTTTTATGGTTTTTATTGATTACTTGAGGTTACATATCCAGAAACTCCATTGGAGCTCTGGTTTTACAGTGAGGGGTTTCTTCGTTGGAGAAGAGGCCGATCCCTTCTCTTTCCTTCTTCCTTTTTCTTTTAAACGTAAATCTCATCTGATGTGTCATTTACATGTGTGTCCATCCCTTCATCACTCTCAAAATGTTGACACGTGTCGCTCCATCTGTCCACCTTAAGCCTGGATAGAACTTTCCCTCATACGGTCTGGGCTGGTCTGGTTGGCTTGCGGGATCGAATTGGTCCATCGGGATTGACTTGGTCTAGCGGAAATGACTGGATCGAGACAGCATGTTCGGGACAAGCTGGAACGGTCGGGATGATGATGTCGCTTCGGGACGTAAATGATGACGTCACTTCGGGACAGGATAGCATCGGGACAAGCTGGAACGGTCAGGATGATGACGTCGCTTCGGGATCGGGACGTGATGACGTCGCTTCGGGCCAAATTAGGCGTCGGACTTGATGACGTCACTTTGGGAAAATGATGACATCACTTCGGGCGAACATCATTTTGTCCCGCAACAACTTGCCCCTTTTCTTGAGAGTTGTTTGAAGAAAAACTCTTAAGAAAATTACCACTCGTCGCGTCTGAATCATAATGTGGTTGTTGATGTTGTTTATGCATTTCCATGTTATGTTGCATTTTTGTCCCTGCAAAACAACATTTTGTATATATATATAGATATTGATCTTTAGTTTTTCACCACAAGGTTCCTTTGAACCCTGGGTTGATATTTTTTTGCAACGAAGCACCTCCTTCCATGGAGTTATGACATTCGAGATCCCACACATACGAAACAAACCCGAGCCAGGGGTAAGATACAGGGTTGGTCCCGAACGTACTGTTTTTGTATCAAGACTCTTATTTAGGTTCTGCGATCCAATAATCTTATCAAGTATCAAGACTCTTTCATGGGTTCTACGACCCAATAGTCTTATCATGTCTCCTAGCCATGGAGCTCGGTAGGAACATACGCTTAATTTATCTCGGGCATGGAGTAAATTAATGTGTCCCATAAATTTGCTCTAGCCACTGAGATCAGTAGGAACACACGCCTAATTTATCTCGGGCATGGAGTAAATTAAGTGTGGTCCATCATTTTATTAAGACTCTTACATGGGTCCCCTCTTTGAGGATGGACCCATTAGCCTTATTTCAAGACTCTTACATGAGTTCCCTCGTTAGGGATGTACCCACTAGTCTTTTCTTGTCTCCTGAACGGAGAAATATCGGTAAGAAATATACCAATGTATATGAGAAGTATACTTGAGAATCATCCAGATATTTCTCATTTTTCATTTCTTATTTAAGATACATCCCATATTCTTCTATATACATGAGAAACATATATAGAAAGAAAATATGAAATATATTTTAAATAAGACATGAGAAATATCCAGATGAAACATCATTTTACTCCGAAATAATCGTTGTTTGAGAGATCAGAAGTATACGAATGTAAAAGTATTCGCCTTTCGGAAATATTTGATGATAGGCTGAAAAAGATACCCATTTTTGAATGATAATTCCTATAGGAGCGTTCAGATTGACGCAAGAAGTATAAGAGGTATCACCTTTCAAAGAAATTCAGAATAAATTGAAGTATTTACTGAATATTCTTCGTGAAGTATGAGCCATTTGAAGTATGATTTCTTGAAAGCTCATTTAAAGTATTAATGTTGCCTTATGTTAAGAAGTACAAGGCATATAACTGGCGAAAATATTATTTATTTAGCGTTAATTAATTATTAAAATGAAATACCTAATTGGCGTGCAGTATTTAGCTCATTTCACAGCTAAAACTTTGATTTCTTTATAGCATGCCCCCCAGTGCATCATTATTGCATGGCTGCCGCATCTCTGAATTGTCCTTCATAGGTATCTTCACACTTCATAAAAATGTCTTAACATTTCATAATATTAAATGGGTACAAGCTAAAAATGATTTTCATGCTTTTAATTAAATATCACTATTAAATCTAATCAAACAAATTAGAATTTGTTCAGACTAAAAATTTATCACATTAAATTAATAGGTTTCTATGATTATGTGATTAATTATCATGATGCATGATATCACATGCGATTCAGATACTATTGAAATCATTTGATCAATTCATACTGTATGACAGTTTGTAATAATCGAGTAAAATATAATCGACGGATGCCAATTAAGGAATTTTCATCATCTAAATCATTATATAGTTATTCTATTTAGGAATTAAATTAACCCATGTTTCTTAAATAATTAAGGTATATCATAATTGAATGATTTAATAATGACAATTAAAAATTATTTTTAAATTTAAAATTGCTACTTGAAATACACAATTAATATTATGAACTTTATAATCGAAAATTAAAAAAGATAATGTATATTTATCTTTTAAAAATGTTTGTGGACCGGCATACGTCTTTTCTTATCTGCTGAAGCTGTGATAATAATATCTAGCTGTAACAATTTAATTTAATTTATTATAATAAGAAATATTATTATTATTATTATATATAATGTGTGTTTTTTTTCTATTATTATTATTTTAATTATTATTATTATTTATTATTTATTATTATTATTATTATTTTATATTTTTTAATTATTTTAATTATTATTGTTATTATTATTATTATTATTATTATTTTAAAAAAATAAGTTAATAAAGAAAATTTTATCTATTAACAATGAATGTTTCAAACAAAATTATAAGCAAAGAGATTTGAACAACCAAAATTATCAACAAAATTATCAAAAGAAAAAAGAAGAAATTGAACACAAATCATTTAACGTGGTTCAGCCTTTAATGGCCTACGTCCATGGGTAGTGAAGTTGAAGGTTTTATTTATCAATTGAGGTTCCATATCCAAGAACTCCATTGGAGTTCTGGTTTTACAGAGTTTTTGAGTTCGAGAAGAAGCCGATCCCTTCTCTTTCCTTCTTCCTTTTTCTTTTAAATGTAAATCTCCTCTGCTGTGTCATTTACATGTGTCTCCATCCCTTCCTCACTCTCAAATGTTGACATGTGTCGCTCTATTTGTCCACCTTAAGCCTGGATAGAACTTTCCCTCATACGGCTGGTCTGGTTGGCTTGCGGGATTGAATTGGTCCATCGGGATTGACTTGGTCCAGCGGAAATGACCGGATCGGGACAGCATGTTCGGGACAGGATAGCATCGGGACAAGCTGGAACGGTCGGGATGATGACGTCGCTTCGGGACGTGATTACGTCACTTCGGGACGTAAATGATGACGTCACTTCGGGACAGGATAGCATCGGGACAAGCTGGAACGGTCAGGATGATGACGTCGCTTCAGGACGTGATGACGTCACTTCGGAAAATGATGATGTCGACTTCGGGCCAAATTAGGCTTCGGACTTGATGACGTCACTTCGGAAAAATGATGACATCACTTCGGACGAACATCATTTTGTCCCCAACAATGATGATGATGATGAGTTGTCGAACAATCAAAGCTCCCCTTGGAGAAAGAAGAAGAAAGAGAATTTAGATTCTAGGATTATTTTTTCCGTTTCTTCATAAAACTTAGTCTAACACTCTAACTAGGAAACCGCATTCACAATTGACACTTGAAGGGTCACAAACCTAAACCTCTTTGGACTACTCCAACCCTTTTTGTGATACTTGTAATCAAGTTTAGTTGAAGTTGGTTCACCATAAAAAAGGAAAAAGATAAAAAATATGAATTCCAAACTCTAAAGCATCATAGAAAATGACACCTTGGCTCACCATCCACTCCTTGGAACTCCGTTGTTGTTGTTGTTGTGTCCACCACTACTATTCATATCTCCAGGGCCCCTCCCGACAGTAATGTCCAACTCCCCAACTATGTCAAAACTAACATTCGTTCAAATTCTCCTCCCTCCCTAACTCTTCTTTAAAATATCGCTCAGATGATGACGTAAAACATTTTACTTCGTATAACTCTTATAGCTCAGAAGTCAGAAACAAAATTATTTTACTTTATAAAAAAATTATTATTTTTTATTTTCGGAAGTCGTTTAGAAATTCGATACCTAAATTAATTTTTAGCTTTTTTACTTTTAGAAATCGAAAAATAATTTCTGAATGCATATCCAAACAAACTATTAACTAGCCGTGTACACATGAATAAAAAAAAAACAAGTGGTATACACGGCTATGGTTAAACCGTTAAGTTGTACCAAACCGAACCGTTTATCCACCGGTTTGGGATGGCATTAGCATTATGAAAACCGTTAGATCTTGGTATTATTTTGGTGTATCCTAAAACCAAATCGAAAACTGTTGGTTTAACCGGATTAATATAAGTCATTAGATTATTTTATTTTCACTCGTTAGATCTTAGCCTAACTTAAACTCTATAAATTTGTATTAGTATATCATGTGTGTGGGAGCTTAATATGTTTGAAATTAAAATAATCACATATCCAAAGATTTAGGAAGTGATTAGTGTTAGACATATTTATTCTTATAATATTGAACTATAGTATATTTGGATCTGATAAAAACTAATAGTTTTAATTTTAACGGTTTTACACCAAATTTCCGGTTTAATTTTACACCAAACCGTTTATGAAATGGTTTGATACACTTTTAAAAACTTAAAAAGGTTTGTTTTCCAAACCATACCTTGTACATCCCTACTGTTAACAATTATGAAATATATATGTGACATAGACTAATCGTGGATGCAATAGGAGGCGGAGCCAGGTATATATAACAAAATTGGGCAGTTATTCTTCTTTGCCAAGTGACCTCTAAAACCTATTTACCCTTGCGCGACGTAATTTTTCTCCCCTTCCTATCTTCAATCCTTCCATCCTGACTCTGCTATTTGTGTCATTTCACAAATAATGCTTATAAGAACAATGATAAACCCACAATAACGTAAAAAAAAAGTCAGGGGCATATTCAGGTATCTACAAGGGAGGACAATTGCCCTTACCTATCAAAAATGGCTTCCAAAACCAATTTATACACATTTTTATAGGTCTTTAAATTTATTCTCTTAGTTACTGTAGAGAAATAAACTTTTTTCTGTTTTTACATGTCATTTTGAATTATTTTTTTTTATCGATAAAAAATTTGATACCGATGAGTTTCGAATACAGATCGTTGGTATTATCATCCAATGACTTTACTATTATATTACAGTGACATCGGTTTTTCAAAATCTAATTTCAAACTAATTTTTGGTTTTCCTTTACATATAATTAAGGCGGAAAGTTACTTATTATGTGTGGTGAAAATTTCTTTTACCCTCTCTATTTCTACTAGTACTTGTCGAGTGGGGTGGGGTGGGGGGGGGGGCAGTTGCCCCTATTTCATATAACGAATAACGAGAAACCCATAAAAATCGTTAAAAAAACATTATCTCATTTCTCTTCGCTCAGATCATCATTTATGATTCACCTCACACTTGTCGCCTTCACTTGTTTTCTCTTCCACTGCAAACAAGGGATAATAAAAATCCTCTCTTTTTATTTTTTCTTTCCTCTTTCTCTTTTTTCTCTGTTTTCTCTCGTCATAAGGAATTATTCTTCTGAACTTAATTAGCTACACCAGCCCCAGCCATGGAAGGAGAATTACAGGACTGGGAGTTATTACAACATAATACAGACGATGATGATGATGATTATGACGTTGTTGTTGCAGCTCCTGCTGCTGCTGCTGCTGCTGCTGCTGATGATGATGATGATGATGATGAATTTTCAAGGGAAGAAGAATTTGATGAGTCTGAAAGTGGTATAAGATCTGATTACTTCGCTTTAGATTCTAACTATAACAACAACAGAGGCTATGATAATACTACTAGAATCACTACACCTCAAGAAGAAGAATTTGTTGATGATGATCAAGGTTCAGTTCAATCTGATAACCCTAGTTGGCTTGATCCTTCTTCTCAAGGTATTACCTTTGAAACTAGGGGTGCTGGTGAATTTTGGTCAGATTCTGCTAGTGATGGATCATCTGTTTCTAGGAAATTTGAAGGTTTTGAATGTAAACACGATGAGTTAGGGTTTGTTGATGATGTTAAGAGTGAAGTTGGGGTTCAAGGAAATGATGAGAAAATTGTGGGTTCAGCTGAATTTTGGTCTGATTCTGGTGGTGAAACTGAAACTCCTGCCAAATCCGAGTCTGGTGATAGTGGAAATGAAAATAATTTGGGGGTTTCTACTGAAGCTGATGAGAATCAAGGAAGAAGAGATGAATTGGGTTCTGCTGAGGGAATTGGAAGTTTATCTCCTCAAGTGGTGAATTCAGGTGGTGGTGGTGGTGGTGGTGATCAGAGAGGAGTAAATGTTTGGTGGAAACTTCCATTGGAGCTTTTAAAATTCTGTGTATTTAGGGTAAGTCCTGTTTGGTCTGTCTCAATTGCTGCAGCTGTGGTGGGATTTGTTATACTCAAGAGGAGATTGTTTAGGATGAAGCATAAGACCCAGAGGATTGCTCTTAATGTTACACTCGAAGATATGGTCAGTTTTACTCTTCACCCATTTTTATATGTAATCGTTGCGTGTGATTATTTTTCGATTATTCGCATTTTTTGTGTTCTTTTTATTGATTTATTGGTTGGAAATTGCTGTGGTTTACAATTCTTCTTCTATTTTACTATACTTAGTTGAGATTTATTATGGCCTTGCTTGGCCTTCTGTGAAGATTCACCACTCTTGAATAGGCTAATTTCAAAATCGTCGAATATAAAATAAGATAGGAGTTTTATTGTAAGTTGCATACTTTCTAAACTCACTCAGAGTCGTACTAATTTCTATTAGATGTCCTTTGTCAAGGCCATACAAGTTCTTGATGATTTTTAAGTATTCGCATTTGCGAAAAATTCACTGGATACCAAGCAAGGCCATACATTAACAGTTTGGGGCTGGGATTTTTGTACATATTCATTGCCAAAGGTTCTGTTTACATGTGAACTGGTGTTGTAGTTGCCTGCAAATTTGTTCATACTCTCACACCTAGACGGACACTCTTGACCAAATGCAAATAATACTACAGGGAACAACTCTTTATGATACTGTTGCGAAGACCACATATGCTAAATTTATGGTCAGTGGCAGTGCACTTTGGATTTCATAATGCACTAGGTCTTCACTACCATTCACACCTAGAGATTTCTGATTAGGTTATGTTTGTTAGGGTGGATTCGTAATTTGCAAAGTCCCTCACAATTGAGCTCTCACTCAAATGGACCCAATCTCATGCAGATTTAAGTGCTTTGCATAATTGAAGACAAAATTTGTCCACATCCAGTTATTAGTGCTCTGTACCAAAGTACTAACAAACAGGGTGATGCAATTAAACTAAATCTTTAAATGTCAAGTAAAACCACTATCTAGGACTGTTCACGGAATGTATCATGTTTAAATTTTATGATCTTCTGGAAGAGGTTGTCTGAGATCTGAATAGATGAATCAAATATGCAGCATGATTAGATAGATAAGGTTAAGAAGAGGAGAGAAGGTAGCTCCTCAATCTGTCATGGATGCAGAAGGTGTTGGAAGAAAGAGAGAGAGAACTCTAACAAGCTTCAATGTGCCCGAGCTATATAATAATCACAAAGAGATGAGCAGTGTGCAATGAAAAAAGTCAGCTTCTTAGCTTGGTACTGGCTGATTAATATGTGATCTTATTATATTGATCCTAGGATCATGCTTTCAGTTGCAGAAGTTGATCCTTGGCACACTAAAGTGATCTTCTATGCCTTATGAGCTTCTTTGCGTCCCTCAGCATTCACTTAGGTGCTTTTTAATTGTACGCGGGGTTCAACTGTATTCACATGCGGTTAATGTCTATCTAGGAATGGGAAGGAGAGAAGAAAAGTAATCATCATGGGAGTTGGAATGCAACTCCATGATCTTCTCCAGCGGTTACCTTATGTTAGCTTGAAAAGGATGATTTTCTAGACCATATCCTAAGAGTCTTTTGCTTTTTCATATTGAGCAAGGACCGAATGATCTAAATACCTTTTCCTAACAGAAGAGCATCTATAGAATTTTACCGTGTTAAAATTCAGTTATTGCAAAATGGGTGGATAGAACATCCCAGCTTGCAGTTTAACCTTGGATAAAATCAGATTTTCCCACTACTTTGCATCAGTTTTCACAAATGATTCATGATTTACTTGCTTACATTGTACATCTATAGATCCTTTATGCACATGATAAGATCCATTTAAAATGATACTGCATACTCTTATGTAAAATTCTGAGGATGGACTTAGAAAATCTAATATCAAAAAAAGATCAGAAACTCTGCTTACTGACGTAGACTATAATTGCTTCTCTGCTACTTTTGGTTACATATTTGTAGAAACTACCTACTACTTCTTTCATGTAGAAGCTTTCTGTCTCACCAATAGTCCGTACCTGGCTACCCATGATGGAGTGTGATTGTTGGTGATTCCTCTTTTGATGTAGTCAATATGTTCTTTACTTTTTTGTATTCAGCTCCCTATCTGTAGTAGTAAGGAGAGGAAATATATGATGCACAGTTGGTATATTGACTAAATCTATTACGAGGCTTACTATTTTTATGGTTCGACCATTAGTTTTTCTGATTTATGTTGAAGTTCATCAGTCTCAATATCCAAGTGGATTCTCTTCTTGATCAATTACAGATTTTTTTATATCAAAATAATTCACGTACCAGTGTATGTTTATTGTCTACTACTGTGCTACCCAGGGTATTAACCCTTCTTTTTGGCATGTTTTTTGTTGAATGTCAAACTTGCAGAAGGTATCACAGTTCATGGCTCGTGCCGCACGTCTAAATGAAGCATTCTCAGTAGTGAAACGCGTCCCCATGATTCGTCCTTCTCTGCCAGCTGCCGGGCTGACTCCATGGCCTGTGATGAGTTTGAGATGAAAGTATACTGCATGTGCCGGATCAACAAAATCAGGGAAAGAGAAGAATAGAGAAATAGAGATGTCTGAACTCAAGGTCAGTCGGCATATATTTCTCTTATATAGCTCTCCCTCTTTTCTCCTTTGTATAAATCTGCGAGTTTTCTTTCTAGTATTGTCTATCCTTCAATGGTGGATAATTAAATGTGTGTGAAGTTGGTAAAATACCTTGTATGTTATCTGAAACTTGTTCTAAATATGTGTATCTTGTCTACGCGCTCACTCTCATTTGCCGTCAATTATGTTGTAGAAGTTTGGTGAGTCAATATTAAATCTAATCAATTTCTCAGAATTTGTTATATGTGCACCAAATACTGCACCTCAGCTGCACATCAGATACTTTCTTCTTTTTTTTCCGTTTCTGCAAGAAGGTTTAGTCTGGCAAATGAGAACTCCAATTAAGCCTTGGAAAGATGGGAGGTAGGCAGGGATTGGTGCTGTCCTTGGATCCAGATATGCAGCAGGCATTCATATTGACTAATTTCAGCCACATGGTCTGATATGTCTTATGTATTTAAGATTGTCTACGGGATCACCCTTATTTGCTGTCAATTATGTTGTACACCTCAGTCCAGTCTTTCCAAAGCTCCTCAAACCAAGTTTTAATCCAGTTAAAGAAATTACCATTATTATAATTATAAACAGGACATTGTTAATTAAGTCCAAACCAAACTGCACTAGTGAAAGCAGAAGATATAAAGATATCTTTTGAAAAAGCACCCAACAGGGATTCACATCTTTTGAAAAACCTTTCAACTTAGCATTCAGGGGCAGGACATCAACTGTCATCTTCGGATCACCAGGCATCAACCAATTTCTCATTCTCCAAACCAACTTGGTCGATAAAGAAACATTAATCCTATATATAAGGATTTAAATTCCAATACCACCGCAATATGGTGTATATATTTTATTCCAAAATTTTAGTATATATATTTTAAAATTATAAAATTCATCCAAATTTTATTTGTTTTATTGCATTAAAAATGATAATCTTTTACATTGGAAAAAGATTTGTTGTTTTCAATGTAAAAAAAAACATTTTCTAGTAGAATAAGATTAAAAAAAAAGCATATTTTCCAATAAAAATGATTGATGTTTTAATGAACCTTAATATGTATACAGGGATACAAGTTAATAAAAGCCTTCTTTTCTTAAGAATAACAAAGCATTGCATTTGGTGACTGGGATAAGCAGACAAGGTGAACTTGATCAAAACATCCAGTCTTTTCTGCTTGAGATAAAATCTTAGCTTTATAAGAACTTATAAATTTTTTAAACAAGGGTTTGAAATTTCAAGATTTAGCTCTATTGAAGAAAAGAGATCCAAAATATTTATCATCCTTAGAAATCTTCTTTAACCTTGAGCAAGTTGGCTAAAAGCTTACAATGCTAATTATAAACATTTTCGTTGAAATAAACACCAGATTTATAAAATACATAATCTAACTAAACGAAACACTAAATATTTCTAAGATATTCATAAAATCCCTAACTTTAACAATATCAGCTTTACAAAAAATAAAACAATCATTTGTAAAGAAAAAAAAAACATATAAGAGATGACAAGATAGTCTTTACTGATCCTAATATCAATAATCGTTTATTGCAACATGCATGAATAACTAAATAATGGATCTCCTTGCCTGAGATCCCTACCGGTTGATCTCAAAGATGACCTAGGTTCTTTAGCGTAAAACTACCGTAACTTGTTGATTCACCATAGTACAGTGGTAAAGCCGTTGGTAATGATACCGATAGACCAAAGTTCGTAACTCTTCAACACGTAAGGGGGATTTCTTTTTTGTTTGCCTAGCTACTTGGGTTTGTAGGTAGCATATCTCTTCTCGTTAATTTACGATGGAATATCTGAAAGAAAGGGTAAAACTTAATTTCAGAAAAAAAAATTACTGAGAGATGAAATCAATAAACTGAGTGAAATAATAATTTAAAAACTTAAATATATTTGGAAAAAATCCTAACTTATACAACAAAAAGGATAAAGAAAATCTAAACCGACTAAAATTCGAATTTTTTGCTACAAATTATATTATCCTAAATACTGAAAAGTACGAAAATTTTATTGACAAGGTCAAATTATTTCCTTATAAACTAGTTTTTTCGAAGCCCTAATTAAATATTTTTAGGTGTTGTCAATTTGGATGGTTTATCGAGATTTTTTGTAACTAAATAGGCATTGCATGCTCTTCTGCATCAGCTACTTTTTTTAAAGTTATCATTGCAAGAAAATCATCAACTGATCGAATAAAAGACCCTTTCTGATAACCACCTTCTTCATCTTTATCTTCTCTCATTGCACCTCTAATTCTCTCTGCAAGCACCATTGCCTTGTTTCTCATTTCTCCTCCTTTACTACCATTCATTACTTGTTCAATGACTTTCTTCACATCCTCACTAAACAGTTCACCTTCATTTCCTCTAGTCAATTCCACAGATACCCCCATCTCTTTTTGGATCATCTTTGAATTATAATTCTGTTATGCAAATAATGGCCATCCAATTATAGGTACCCCTTGACTCAAACTCTCTAACACTGAATTTCATCCACAATGACTAAGAAATGCCCCTGTTGATCTATGACATAGTATCTCCAACTGAGAAGCCCATGTTTTGACTAACAACCCTTTCTTAGTGTCATTCATTCTTTCAGCAAATCCTTCCGGTGACCATTCCGGTTTGAATTCCGATTTACTATCAGATCCACTGGGTGGTCTTAATACCCATATAAAAAACTTGCCACTTTTCTCCAACCCAGAGCTATTTCCATCTTTTTGTGAGCACTGATTGTTTGTTAGCTAAATTCATCAAATAGTCGGTGGTTAAATTAGATTATGAGAGCAACTGCAGCGGTTGGACCAGACCATCGACCAAATACCAAATCTGTTTGGTCGTTTAAAAAAAAAAAAACGCAACGAGAACATGAGTAAATATGATATTACGCTGTTGTAAATAAGCGTTAATTATCAAACGCTGTACTAAACTAACGTATATTACACAGACGTTTAACTGTACAAGCGTTATGTTTTTGACGTTCATTTAGGTTAGCGTTTATAATATACGTTGCTGTAGTGAAGCGTTATATATTCAAAACGTCACTTTACTAAAGCGTTACCTAAACGTTACCATACTGAAGCGTTTTGATATAAAACATAGAAAAACGTCCTAGTAAAGTAGCGTCAAAACTCAAACGCTCTTCTAAAACAGCATTTCAAAATAAAACGCCCACATATAGCAACGTTTGATAGACTAAACGTTGGTGCAGAGGACCGTTACTTTTGAAAACGCTGTTTTAATACGACGTTTCAAAAACGCTGTTCTTAATAAACGTTTAATACGACGTTTCAAAAACGCTGTTTTAGTACAACGTTTCAAGAACAACCACTTCAGAAACGTTGTTTCAATACGACGTTTTAAAAAGAACGGTTCAAAAACGCTCTTTTATTACAACGTTTCAAAAACGCTGTTCTTAATAAACGTTTTGGTAGACGTTTTTCAGTAATGACGTTTGTTTTTTTAAACGTCCTCGTATAATGACGTTTTCCCAAAACGTTGTTTTACATTGGCGTCAGACTATATCTGTTTTGGACCATTTTCTTGACTAAACATGATCGAATACTGTTCACTTTTTGGACCAAATACTACATTTACTCGTCCGTTGCGGCTCACAAAATCGGACCAAAGACCATTTCTGGTGTTTACTCTTTGGTCTGATCGTCCACTGCAGTTGCTCTGAGAGGGATGTAAATGTGTGGACAAATTTTATCCGTTCATTGTTTGTCTGTTTGTTGATTAATGTCCGACCAAAGTTCATTATTGAGAGAGTAAAATCTTGTTGGGTGCCTTTTTTTGGTTAATCCGAATTTCTTAAAAAAGCAAGTACATAAAAATAAAAAGCCCATTTTTTTAATATTTTAGGTTTGGGAGTCATCTGGGTTGGGTGTACAATTTGCTGGTAACTGGCTCTGTCCCTATTCACAAATGCATGTGCTTGACAAAGGTGAATCATGTTTGTGTAACTACAATTTCAAAACTTAAGAATTGTAACTCTAATCGTTGAGTCAAAAACTCCTCGGATTTTTGCGACAAACCTGCTTCATTAAAGATATTTCTTAAAAACTGGATAAATTTTAGGAAAAAGTGAAAACAAAATATTCTGTAAGTCTAAAAAAAATACACTTATAATTAAATTATACAGCAGAACCTTTCTAAAAGAAAAATAGTCATATAACTGACAGCCCCGCCCCACCATTATTAATGATGGTTGACCTGCACTACGGATAGAAAGTGCAACTGAAAGTAACTTCTTTATAGTTGGTTTATCATAAGATAAGCCAAGAGGATAAAGAAAACTCCTTTCATTGGGCCTACTATACCCATTTGGCTCTATAAGTGAGACTGACTTTGATAATGGAATCAACTAATTCAATTGGGTACTCTTACTAAAATCTAAATAACATCAAAGTGTTGCAACTCGCAGAAAGAGACCCCCTAAAAAAGAAAGGAAGGCGACTTGACTATAAGTCGGATCCTTCCGTGAGCAGTAAGTAGCAGATCTCCCCTTTTTTTTGGAAAGCAGGTGGAATTCTTTCAAGGTCGGTAGATCCGGTCGAGGTGGTTTTACCAGCGCGTACTTTAATTAATAATTTAGGTATAAATCTTAACATGAACATTGTGAAAAAGAATATACATGCCCAACCAACTGGATCAAGTCTACTTGGCAAGGAATCTAACTCTAATCTTTGAGTCAGTGGATCAAGACCAGTATAATTGGCACAAAATCTAAATTTCATCTTTAAATCAGTAGATCAAAATTACTCTAGTTGGTCAGGAGCCAGACTCTCATTTTTAAGTCATTAGAATCCAGTTGATCCGAAATCTGACTATCATCTTTAAGTCAGTGGATCGTGACTAGTCTAGTTACCCAGGAACCAGACTCTCATCCTTAAGGGCATCCACAGTCGAGCGATTAAACCCAAAGATCAAAGATCAAAAAATTTGATCTTTACTCCGTCTCAAAAACAGCGGTGGATAGTCAAGCGAATTCCTAGGATATCGCATTAACGTAAGCGAAGTGTCAACGCATCGCTTGAGAAGACGGACGAGAAACTGAGGCTTCGCCTGGTACAAGCGAGATGCTGCTCTACCGCCTACAAAAAAAACATCCAAGCGAAATCCCAAACTCTCACCCGCACAAAACCAAGCGGTGCCTTGAAATCTCGCCCTTGTTTCCCTTCAGTTGGGCGAAATTGTAACATTTCGCTTGTTGATGTAATTTTGTATAGTGGTAAAAAGAGGTTCGATTCTCGAACTTGTGAAGGTAATGATTTTAGAAAATAATGATTCTAATTAACTCTAGAAAATTCCAGGAGTAAGAAAAAGACTAAATAACCTAAAGATGATTTTTGAATAATTTTAAAAGGACCAGGAATCAGGAATCTGGTAATTCTAACAACCTATGTGATTAATCAGATAATTCTTTTTAAATTAATTGAAGCACAAGTAATTGCCAAAATTGGTTTTGTTATGCTAACAAACAGAGGTGAATCACAAGCATGGACTATCAAAATTAATTAACCAAGCATAATCCATCAAGTAAAAGCACAACTGTTGAAAGAAAACCGTTTTCACTATTTAAAACTATGCAATTCTAATAACAAAAGAATTATAAATAATTATTAGAAAATAATTAAATCACATAAAATTGAGAAAATTACCTTATCCATCATCCCAGTAAATAAACTTAGCCCATGGTGAAGAAAACTTGCTCAAAAGATCTTTTCATTGCTCAAAAAGTTGATTACAAGGTGAAATAATAGTGCAACAGCTGAACAGATACGTTTATAAATGTCACAGAACAGGGTTCAGCCGTTACAGAAGTGTTTCTAAGCAATAAATGGTTGAAAGAATAGGCAACAGGAGCAGTTTGAATCAGCAAAATGTTGCTGAGTCGTCTTCTCCGATGGTGGCTGATGAAGAACACGCCTGCCGGACCAGCAGCAGGTGACCGGCGGCGACTGGAAGTGGCCGGAATTGCTCTGATTTCTTCTCTAGGTTTTTGTCCTCGATTTTCTTGGCTTCTCTTGGTTTATATAGATAGTAGAAACCCTAGAGAGAGTTCTAAACCTAATAGAACTCTCTAGAACTGCCCACAAATCCCAATCTTAATCGAATCATGATTCCGGCCAAATACATGATTTTCAAGCTGATTTTACGGGATCTTTTGATGTTTATGACTTGCGTGAGATAACTATGAGTGTTTAGAACAATCTGGAAGCAACAAAAACTTGTTTCTCACGCGAATTGAAAGTGGCCAGTTGATGCAGACGAATTCCGATCGGTCCCGTGCTGAGTTGACTCGGTCAACTCGGGTTGACCGATTTGACTCGGGTTTGACCCGATTTGTCCCGATTTGACCGAGTTGACTCGAGGGTACCCCTTATCCACTTCTAGGGTGCCAAATAACACTTGTCCTTGGGGTGCCTTTATAACTTTTTGAGCCAGTTTTTCCACAAATCTTTATTCTTCTACTGTACCTACAAAAGCATAAAAACACGTAATATTTGCAAAATCGAATACTAACTTAATAGAAACTAAGGTACAATTTAGACACTAAAATATGTCTATCACTTATGTGTAAACGAGCTGCTGGGTTCTCGTCGCAGCAAGCGAAACATTAGTAGCCTGTTTGAGTTGGCGAAATGTCAGCTCTTCGCCCGTGTTTTTAAGCGAAATCTTGGGCCGTCATTTGTTCACAAGCGAGACGGTAGTGCTTCGCTCGACTATTAGTTTTACTCGTCGATCAGAGATTACTTTTAATCCTGAACAGTGGTTTTCGTCGATTAAATAATAAATCTGATCGCACGGCTGTGGAAGAAATTGAGCGATCAAAGATCAAATTTAATCTTTGATCGAGGTTATGATTGATAACTGCAGTTGCTCTAAGGCACCGGATAGCGTCTCCGCTGGAATTTGGGACTCCCGTAAAAGTACCCAAGCCCAAGTGTGTGCCCCTAAGATGGGACTCCCGTGGGTTATGAATCTTGTGATATATACACCTGTAAATTAGGTCAATGCCAAACAAAGACAAACCTAAATAAGAAAGGGGAAAATACTTCCTTTTACTTGTTCATCTAGGACTCCTCCTCTATTCAATACATCAATTTCTTCTGAAACAGAAATTATTCTAAATTAGGAAAACATACAACAATTAGGTTAGGTTTTCTGTTCAATTCAACACACCTCCCATTATAAAAACATGGAAAGAATCTTCATGAAAACCCTAACATTGTATTTTTGTTTGATCTCATTCTTATTGTTGAATTCAATGGTTTCATCATCAAGACCATCAGCATATGAAATGCTAGAGAGTTTCTGATGAGTTCTTGGACTCAAGAACAGTTAAAAATGGAAATGAAGGAAAATGGGTGAGAAATGTTTTTGGAGAAGTAAAGAAAAATGGGGTTTTATTGATTCATCAAAAGTTCTTTACAATTGGTGGAGGCCCAGATATTTATCCCTGTTGAGCTCTCATAAAGGTTAATCAACGATTAACCAGAAAAACATGCTTAGCAAAATTAACAGAAGAACAAAGCCTAACTAACTGCTAACTCTAACTACTAATAACGTATATCTAACGGCTAGTAATCATCATTTAATGCGATCCCTCTCATCTGTTGACGCGTGTTCCTCCAAGTACAAAATGTGTTATGCGCACCCATGAGTTAACCATTCAGCACACTTTCTTGGTAGCACCCCTGAGTTAGTATAAGAGCACCTATCAATACCCCCTGCTAGAAAGGATCCTTGTCCTCAAGGATGTGAAGTCTGGCTTTCGAAATCAAATCCTGGAAACTGCTGGTGCAAACTTGCTGCATCCT
>JAJJMC010009555.1:134370-222688 GCA_023531435.1 Papaver californicum
CTCTCATCTGTTGACGCGTGTTCCTCCAAGTACAAAATGTGTTATGCACACCCATGAGTTAACCATTCAGCACACTTTCTTGGCAGCACCCCTGAGTTAGTATAAGAGCACCTATCAGTTTCAATTTCCCAAAAGGGATATTACCAGAAGGTGTAAAAGATTATGTTTTACATGAAGACAATAGATTTGAAGTGAATCTTGGTAAAGAATGTAAATTTCAAGTGGAAGAGAATGGTTATTATTTAGATTACCAGAAAAAGATTACTGGTAGTGTTGAATTTGGGTCTTTGAAGAATCTAAAAGGTGTTTCTGTCAAAATATTGTTTATTTGGATTGGGATTTCAGAAGTTTTTAATAAAGGGAATGGGGATTTGGAGTTTTTTGTTGGTCCTGTGTCTGCTTCTTTTCCTGTATCTAATTTTGATGAAAAACCTGAATGTGGTTCTTCTCATCTCAATAATAATCAATTGGTTTCTGATTCTTAAGATTCCTGTCTGATTGTAGTTTCTTCATAGATTTTTTCTTAAAATTTCTTTCTCATTATTTATGCTGTTGGTGCTGCTGTTTGTAATGCCAATCAATGAATGATTTTCAGAACTTTGTTTGTATTATCTACTCAGAATTAGACTGAATGCTATGAACTTGTATATATGCATGCATTTGTAGCTCTTTCGGCTTTGCCAATTTGTTATGTTCATATTCTTGGTCTTCTGGTTTTTCGAAAAATTAAAGCTCCTCTTTGTTTCATGTGGAGAAATGAATAATCAGAAGAGTTACAACCCATGTTTTCTTCTCTGTTTTCTTTTCTTATTATCATTCAGAACCCATGTTGTTACAGTTTTTGCAGCTGATACAATCTCTTTAGGTGATTCTCTGACTGGAAGTCAAACAATGATATCAAAAGGTGGGATCTTTGAATTGGGTTTCTTCAAACCAGGTAAGTCTCAGAATCATTACATTGGCATATGGTAGAAACAAAATCCAGTTCAGACTGTTGTTTGGGTGCCCCATTGTCAGGCACTGATGTGAGAGCGTATGTGATGTCATCAGGTGGGCTTAGTTTGAAGAGCTTCAAGCCTAAGCTTGGAGGCAAGAGGTGTTTCCTCATTTTCCCTGTCCGAGGCTCAGAAAGGAAGGAGTTAAGAAGAAAAATGGCAAGGTTTGTGCTGTCCCCTTCTCTACATAATTATTGATGAACCAATCTCTTATATACCACATAAACAACAGGCTCAGATACAAACCTTCCCACAGTTTGTTAAGTAAGGTACTAGGGAGTAGTAGATTTGATGGATCCCTCTCTTCTTTGCGCTGGAAATCTTTATAATCACAGATAGAGGACCAGAATATCACCCAATTCTGATCCAAATTCAAATAAAACTCTACTATTCCTATTTAGCTAATTAGTCTTATCCCTTAAGACTCTTTTATTAATTTCTCTTTTGATTTGATTTCACTCCCTTAAAATTATACAAAGTCTGGACGGAGAGAACAAGAATAAGAAATCCCCGGATGGAGAGAACAAGAAAAATAAAAATAAAAATAAAAATAAAAATAAAAATAAAAATAAAAGAGAATCTATTCCTAGCTCATGTGCCGTTATTTGTCGGACATGCTCTATATTTCCCTAACATATATTAGTCATGTATTATTAAGGGATAACTTATTTGATACACTTACCAAGTTTATTTAAAAAAAAAATTGTTAGTTGGTCCAAAAACCCGCATATAAGTTATCTTATAGTCCACCGTGATAAATTAGTTATCTTATAATTTAAAATCCTCTTGAAAAGTGAAAATTACATTCCTAACCATCACTATTCCCGTGTGAACCCAGAAAAAGTTTAAAAAAATCCAAACTTCAAACCGATCAAAATAACTGAAATCTGAAAAAGGAAATCATCAAATAGACAAAGTATGATCCCACAGTACATATTGATCTAACAAACATAATGATATGTACTGAAGGCAAAAATATATTAAAGAAAAAAATACAAAAAAATATATATTTAGGGTTATTATAGGATCATATAAAATCTCCAAAAAAAAATTATATGATCCTACAATAATATTGAAAAATTAAAACCGTAACAATTTAATCAAAGATAAAAAAATAAAAATGAAATCAAACTAACCGAAAATAGAAGGAGGATTAATCATCACTTTAATCGACTAAATCTTCATCTTCAACATTGAATATCAGATCCAGATGAAGAAAAAAATTAAAGAGCTTAGATAAAAACCCAGAATCGATGAATCTATATCTTTTTCTTCTTTTTCTTCACCGATCCATATTGATATTTCTTCTTCTTCGCTATCACTTGCTTCTTCTTTTCACTTCATTCATCACATATATTTAATCGAGAGAAAGAAGAATTCTCCACCAGATCTTAGATCTAGAAATTAAAAACAGGAAATAATGATTTAACCTAGAATATTGTTTATACATGAAAAGGTTTGAAGAATTTAGAAAATACACCTTATAAGACCCGCATGTATTATGGACCTTAGATTAGTTTTTTTGGTCCAAAAATATAAAAAGTGACCGTTGAATAAACAGTTTAATGGATAGATTAGACATTAAATGGTCTTCCAAACTGGATTAGCGAGCATTTCCTACGAAAAAACGGGTTTTAAGTATTTCTCCAGGAGACGGAGAACATTTGAACATTTGTCAATAGAAAACAGTTACCAAGAATTAATGACAGAGAGGGGTTCCTCGAATGGTTATATTTGCTACAAACCTTCTGTTCAAAAGAAGAAGAATTCTTGTGCTTAGTCACAATTTCAACCAAAACCCTCGTGTTCCGCCCTCAATATTGTTCAATGGAGAATCCAAGTTCCAACTCATTCAGAAACAATATGATCACCATAATGCATTTGATATTTGCTCTAACTCTCTGTATCAGCAACAGCAGAAGCTTCTTCAAACGTGCTCGGGAGTTCGATATCTCGATCATGTTTCGACAAAAGTACTCCATGCACTTTCCATCACAATGGATTGGTCTTGCTTTGATTATCAGGATCAACCAATTTTGACATCCATTAATAATAATCTTATTACAGCATATACATCTCATGGTGAATTATCAATGTCCAAGAAAGTGTTTGATGTGATGCCTGAAAGAAATGTCGTTTCATATAACTCGATTATTTCGGCTTACTGTCGGTACGGACATGATCACGAGGAGAGAAGTGGAGAGATTTATGGCGGAGCTTGGCAGATGTTTACTCAAATGAGGGGCTTAGGAATTAAACCCACACATTTTACTTTTGGTAGTTTGTTAACTTCTTCTGCATCGTTAAATCTTATTCAAGGCTTACAGTTGCATTCTTTGATTTTAAAGACTGGATTGCTTTCTAGTGATGCTTTCTCGGGTACTGCATTATTGGGTTTGTTGGGGAGACTTGGAAGAATGGATGAAGCATCTAATCTATTCCAAGAAATGCCTAAGCGTAACTTGGTCACATGGAATTCCATAATTTCGATATTTGGACGGCATGGATTTATTGAAGAATCTATTGTTTTGTTCCGTGAACTTCTAAGAACAGAGGAGGGATGTCATCCATCAGAATCATCTTGTGTTGGCGTGTTATCTGGTTTTGGTTTAGGGAGAATTGGACAAGGGTTACAGCACTTGAGCTCAATAGGTGAACAGATACATGGGCTGCTGAAAAAACCCGGGTTAGAGTCATATACTGCTATTGCAAACTCTCTTTTGAATATGTATGCCAAATTCTCATTAGGAGCTTATTCTACTGAGGTTTTGTTTGAGGAGATGACTCCTGTTCGGGATGTAGTTTCATGGAATATTATTATTGGAGCATTTGCAAGGAGTGACAAACCGTGGAAAGCTGTTGACTACTTCTCGACTATGTCACGGTCTGGTTTCTCGCCTAACCAGACTACATTAGCTAATGTCATTAGTGCCTGCAACAGTCTGCAGATTTCAAAATACGGTGAAATCATACACGCAAAAACAATCATGACTGGTCTTAATTCTGATGTTTTTGTGGGCAGCGCACTGGTTGATTTCTATGCCAAATGTGATAAAGTTGAAGAAGCACATCTTGTCTTTTCCAAGCTTGGCCAAAGGAGTGTTGTTTCTTGGAATGCTTTGATTGCTGGTTACTCAACTAAGGGTTCTCATTTTTCAACTTGTCTACTACAGCAAATGCTTCACTTAGGTTATCGGCCTAACGAGTTTTCATTCTCTGCTGCTCTTAAATCATCCCTGGTTGATGAGGTACAACAACTTCATTGTCTGATAGTGAAAATGGGTTACCACAAAAATGATTATGTCCTCAGTTCACTTATTGCTTCATATGCCATGAATAGCCTTATATATGATGCATTGAGCTTTGCTACATCCTTGGACTCCCCACTATCCCCATCCTCTTTTAATGTCATTGGTGGAATATTCAATAGGATTGGCCTATTCCAAGAAACACAAAAGCTTCTTTTTCAAGTTGGAGAACACAACATTATATCTTGGAACATATTGATTGAAGCTTGCGGCCGCAATGGGGATTACTTGCAAGTATTTGTACTGTTCAAAAGCATGCAAATGGCTCATATTTTGCCTGATAATTACACTTTGATGAGCCTGTTAAGTATCAGTGGTAAGCTTTGTAACCTGGCTCTGGGAAGTTCTCTTCATGGGCTTATCGTAAAGATGGATTTCAAGTGCTGCGACGTATTTGTGTGTAACGTATTGTTGGACATGTACGCTAAATGTGGAAGCCTCGAGAGTTCTGTTAAAGTCTTCAGTGAAATGACAGATAGAAGAAATTTGATCTCATGGACGTCTCTAGTTTCAGCTCTAGGACTTCATGGTTATGCATTTGAGGCACTAGAACGGTTCAGAGAATTAGAATCTACAGGATTGAAGCTAGATAGAGTTTGTTTCATTGCAGTCTTATCAGCCTGTAGACATGGAGGACTAGTTAAAGAAGGAATGAAGTTGTTTACAAGCATGAGAGTGAATTATGGAATTGAACCAGATATGGATCACTTTGTTTGCATGGTAGACTTGTTATCTAGATTTGGGCATCTTAGAGAAGCAGAGAGACTGATAAATAACATGCCGTTCCAGCCAACTGCCCTAATTTGGCGAACTTTTCTTGAAGGTTGCAAGAGATGCATCTTGAAAAATGAACATATGGTTAAACAAGGTAATTAATCTACTAACTAGACTGGATTCGTTGGTGATAGTCACTCTAATTCATCTCCTTTTGTCGGTCCATTAAAAACATTAGCACTGTTGTTTTGATATGATGCAATATCCTGGCAAAAAACAAAGAAGAGAATGTGTATTTACCTTTTTTACTAGCCTTTATCCTCTTGAACAGATAAATGTACCCAAACACGCCCATGAGAGTTGCCACCAAAATGAAAACAGGTATGATGACCTTCCAAATTATCGCCTTTTTCTTTCTGACTGAAAATATTGAAGACATAAGCACAAATTCATGTTAGGAAAATCAGCATAAGGTTTTTGTCTATATTATTGGCATCTTCTTCTTAAAGCATATCAGCATATTACATACCTTCAGCTATGGGTGCGGGACTGCGGATTTTGGAAGCTGAAAGTTTGAGATAGAGATTTCCTGCTTTACCATCTGATTGTTGTTTGACATTCAACATATCTCCATCCATAATTGACCATCTGATTGTTGTCTGGCAAATTCGAGGTTGACATTGGCGAAAACCCATCTTTTTTCCCACACTGCAAAGAACTATTCCTAACACACCCACCAGTTGAATCCTGGAGATTCCAATCAGAAGGAAATCGTTCAACAAAACCCGGCAAGCACTCGCACTTCATTATGTCCTGGTTACAGTTGCCAAAAGGTCCACAAATACCATAACACTCACACAATTGTTCTGGTAGAGACCAAAACAAGTTATCCCTTTTCATTGTATCTGTCCATGCATATTGCTTGATTTGGCCAGAAACATCCATCACGAATCTCGTAAGAATCGAACTATTAAAAAGAGTATAGGTTAAGTAACTCTCATTTACAATTGAAATGAAACTTTCATTGACAATGTAATTTCCAGACTTTTTTCAGGAACCAAAGGATATGATTTATTCCATGCCCCAGTTGTCCAAACTTGTACTGATTTATTCCATTTTATAAGAGCTTGTCTTGTTCCATTTGGGTCTAATTCTAGTGTGAAGGTTCCTGGAGCTGGATCTTCTTGATTTCTCCATGAAGTAAGTACCCAGGTTTTGTTAGTTAAATTGTTGAACCCAATTTTTCCACCAGGTAAGTAAGTATCAGTTGGATAATCAAAACTCTGCCAGGTGACATTAGATGGATTGGACCCATCTCTTAAAACAAGATTTCCATCATCACCAAGTACTGCTTCAGTTGCATTCAGAGTATTTGAAGATAAACCAGTAGACCAGATTGGAGGGTTTGATTGATAGACTTAAACTAAATTCCCATTTCCTAAAAGTGTCAAGTATGAAGAAGATGGATCAGGAATAGGCGTATCTCTATTAGCAACCCAAACAACAGTCTGACTCTGACCTGAGAGTTTTTTGTACCATATGCCAATGTGATGATTCTGAGACTTACCTGGTTTGAAGAAACCTAATTCAAAGTTTCCACCTTTTGATATGATTGTTTGATTTCCAGTTAAAGATTCACCTAAAGTGATTCTATCAGCTGCAAAAACTGTAATAACATGGGTTCTGAATGATAATAAGAAGAGAAAAAGAGAAGAAATTCATTTCTCCACATGAAACAAAGGTGTGAGCAAAATACATAATCTTTCCAAAACCAGAAGACCAGAGAATATGGAATGATATTAAGTCCACCAAGTTGAAAGTTGGGGTTCTGAGTCATCTATCTTTTTGTGGTTGTGTGCTTGCAGACGTCTCTGGGAGCTGTTCAATTTAGTCCACCAAGTTGGGACTATGTAAATTGTCTGCCAAGTTGAAAAGTTGGTCCTCAACAGAAATTAATGTTAGTAAAGACTTTTGTTTCAAACTCAAAACTAACACAATTGGTACAAACGTCAGAATTGTGAGCATATATCTCATCATCATACAATATAAGAATTGACATGAATATTTTACAGGCTTGCTCAGTCTGTCTAAGACTTTTTGTATCTAAAAATTTGGCTCAACAGTGTCAGCACCGAGTTAAACCCGGCCGCCGCCTTTATTGAATTAGATTCGGGATTAGTTGATTCACCCAAACTTTCATGAATTGTAGTAGCAATTGATGATGCAAACCAAAAGAAGAATTTGGTGGTTTGGCACTATGAAGTTTAAATCTCACTAATGAGGCTTTGATGGCAAAGTGCACAATGGAGATACCAACAATTCTGGGTCAAAGACTCTCCTAATGCTGGCAGTTAACAGAAACGCAAAAATCAAGGATCAAATCTATAATGGTGCTTGGAAGATCAATTACAAGAAATTACCAAATGCTGAAGAACTGGAGGTTATAGCAGCTATGGCAAACCAACTTGGGACTACACCAACTTTGTCTCACCTGAATGATTCAATTGTCTGCAATTCAGATAAGATTTTCTCTGTCAAATCAGTTTATGATTGGTTATCTGATTTGGAGAATTCTCAGCAACAACTGTTTCCTCATAAAGAGGTTTGGGTGAAGCATGTACCCCCAAAGACACAGTTTAATGTTTCATCTGCACTTCATAATGCTGCACCAACCGTAGACAATCTCAACAGAAGGGGTTGCAACATCATGGAAAATCAGAGTTGTCTATGTGCAGAACAGGAAGAAACAATAAGTCATCTATTTTTTCCCTGCAAACTTTCAAGACAGGTGTGGAACTCGATAACTGCATCTATATCATTTGGCCCAGATTCTCTACACTTAACTGTACAGGTAAAATTCCCGCCTAACATTTTAATCTAAGAATCAGCAGAAAAGTAGAGCACGCAGTGCATTTACAGTTAATGACATGCGAAATAACAGCCTATTCTCTTACAAAACCTCTATGCTAACTACGAATCCTAATACAATCAATCAAAAACGGAAAAGGAACCCAAAAAGTTACAACAACTAAAAACAGGAAAAGGATCAACTTCCTGTCAGTCACTACCTTTGTGCTGACGTTGGATGCTCCTTAATTCGCAACAACAGGACTGAAATTTGCTCAGTAGCTAGATCTAAGCGTTCCTTTGACTTGGCCGACTCAGTGATAAGACTTGATACCATTGATTGCAGAGCTTGAACTTGGTCAGAATAATCGGTCAGACTACCTTGGTGGACCTTCGAGGGTACAGTATTGCAGTACCTACACCAACGAATAGGCAGATACTGCTCTGGAATTTGGAAGCAATTCATCGCTGAAAGGACCCGGAGGGCATGCCTGCAAATCACAAGATGGCAATCAGTTGGCTTTGTTTAACACGAAACACAATCGGAACCAATCTCCCTGGTACCTGGCTCTACATGTTTGAAGGTAAGCTTGTTGGGTTTGACACAGTCAATTATCCTTGTGTCCATTTCAGACTTCTTAAGGTCCCCCGATCATATAATGAGTTTCCTTGGCACATGTAAACAACATGAATATTCTAACATATTCCGGTACTCAGAAAACAAGTTCAGGTTCTGGAGTTACATAGATATCCCCAGGAACCCTATACCCGGCAGATAGGAATAAGAACCTCTGAACAAATACTAAATTTTTCCTTTCCCTCTTATATACTTATTACTATGATTCGAAAATCAAACCCAACATATCACAAAGGTAACCATGTAGGCAGACACTGAAAAGGAATTACTGGGCTGGGTTCTGATAGTTCAATAACTGACCGAGGATTAATCCATTGAATACTCTTACCTGCAGAGAATACCCGAGAACTCAAACTGACGACAGCCACAGTTTATGTTGCCCTGCTGAGAATTCCAAATCACTTTGTGGCCTCCTTCCATTTCTGTGTGGTGTCTTACAAGGAAATAGCCTTCTTCCAACATAAACGATGCGTAATGTGCTGCCAGAACAAGTTCTTCTTGCAGCTTACAGAAGGCATAAGGCGTGAGAACCGATGCTGCATGGGCTTCCATGGGAGCCCCTGTTTTTAGAAGAATGTTCTGGAGATTTTGTTGCATTATTTGTTGTTCCCCTGCTTGATCTTTGAAGTCGATTGCTACAGCAGCCTATTAAGTAAGGAGGAAAAAACAGAAAAATACCACAACAGTCAGCAAATACATATTTTCAAACAAGCATGAACTATTAGCAAACATTTGAAAATGACCTGAAAACCAGACCAGTTTGCAAGTAAGTCTGGCTTAGGCACAAAACAACAAGAGCAAAGCATATAATCTATAACTACAAATTTAACATAATATCTGAAGATAACTAGCTTTTGCTATCTCTTTTCACATTTCAACTTTAATTTTAATAAATAATCTCCAATTCTCTACTATTAAAGCATCAAATGATAGACCTTGAAATTCAGCACGTTTGCATACGCATTATAAAAAAAAATCTAACCTCTCTCATAAACAAACAAAAACTTCACCATGAAGATCATAACAATAAAAAAAAGATCTCAAGCTTTATGAGAGTAGTATATCAAATAATCAGACATTCAGTTTCTATTCTAGACTCCCTAGAAAGTGAAAGAGAGAGGAGCATACTTGTTCCACGAAGTGTGCCAACCGAGTTTGTGCACTTAGAAACCGCTGGATAAAAGCATTAATTGACTTTGACGGCCCAGTTGTTGTCATCCCTGCAAGAAAATTGTCTCTCAAGTACGGTAGCGCCCAGTGCATTCGCAAGGCGAACAAATTGGAGATGTGTCTATTTGTATTTAAGCCAAATGAGTTAACCATGCTCCCCCAACCTAGTTCAAAGTCCTCAATCATCTCCAGATTATAGAGCCTATAAAACTCATTCTTCCACTCATTGTACCGTTCACCCAAAACAGCATTAAACCAAGAAGGGAACTTTGCCACGATGAACCAAATGCATAGAGCATGTTTAGTTCTCGGCATTTCCTTCTCTATCGCATCTTTAAGCGAAACATTTTGGTCTGTCAAGATTGTTTGTGGAGCTTTTCCATTCATGAAGCCTAAAAATGCCTGTCAGTTTGGAAAAGCAATACAAGAGAGAGAATGAGAGTCATATTTTCTAACATTTAATGATGTTTCTAAGATCACGAAACCGACATCAGCAGTGAAACTCAGCATGGGCACAATTTAACACACTCGTCCATTTGAACCACTGGATCACTGTTTAGCCAAAGGACAATACTGGAAGTTAAACTTTGCCAAGTGATGACATTGGTTTTTCAAACTACTACTTAATATGCTATCATCCAATAATTGACCAAATGGTTAGTGTGTGCGAAGCAAGTTTAATTTGGCATGCCAGACCTCACGAACACAAGCTGAAAAGTGAGAATATTCTGAATCGCTTTACCTTTAAGGCCCAACTGAATGAGCGAGTATTTTCTTCTCGTAGGAGCACACAGGCAAAGAAACATGGTGTGCCGTAGTTGTTCATGCCAACCCATATTCCAAGGGGCATGTCAAAGGAGGTTAAGCGATGTGTGGTATCAAAAACTACTGCGTCGCCAAAGATATCATAGGAAAGGATTGATGATGCATATGACCAGGCAATGTTCTCTAACCTCTCGTTCACATCAAGCGTGTACTCGAACCTGAAATTTTCATTGTCAACTGGTAAAAAGAATTTTTGAAAGAAAATAACCACGTGTTGTGCGCATTAGAAGGCATGCCCACAAGCCCAAAATAAAAAAAGAATTAGGTCATTCTGAAATTGCTTTTCCATACCTAAAATTGGGGTCTTTATCCTTGATATTCTTACACATTCTTAGTAGATCAACGGTATCATCATCCTGATTGATTTTCTTTAGTGTTTGAAGTAGGTTCCTCACATCTTTTTCTGTGAATGGTAAGTATCCTGGTTCAACACACTTCTCAAGCTCCATAAGCCTCATCATTTGCTGCACAGATATTCCAGTCTTGGCAAACATGAAGATCCTATTCTTGTCAGTCTCAGATATTGTGCGGTAAGCAGGTAGGAAGCGGACTTGGTTAGGTTGCAACAATTCATGGTTGTGGTGGTTGGTGAATCCTGTTACACGCCATTCAGTGACTCCTGAATCCATGTTCTTGCTGATTCGCATGTATGCTTGGCATCCACACCGTGATGATTTGCGGTTTCGTTGAGGTTTACTCTCGCTTGAGGCCTTGATAGGGGTGTTACCAGCACGGTGACAAACAAAATACCTTCTAGTGAGTCCTTTGCCAACCCCATCTTTGCCTTCTGTCCGGTGACGCCTGATCGAGAAGCCACATCTCTTAGCAAATTCGCTGTAAAACTCATATGCAGCATCATGAGTGACAAATCTTTGGCCAATATAAGGAGTTGCATCAACTGATGACTCTAGAGACAGCCCAATGCCATGTGGTGATTCATCAGCACTGCTGGCATCATCCAAAGACAATGATCTTTGGTCCGAGTAGTCCTCATAATTCTCCATCATCTGGTCTGGCTAGCTTCTCTGAACATCTACCTTATTTGTTCTGTAAGACATGCATAAAATTTTCAAACATTTATTCTCGATAAAAGTACCAAAGATATAAGAAGGGAAATGAATACGACTACTTTCTTTACACTTCCATAGGCCTCCCTATCAAAATTATAGGCATACCAAAGTGGAAAACCAGTAAAGCATTATTTCATTGGTCATTAGCTGTGAGACTACACCAAAGTCTGTTACCATCAGAAATTAAAATTAGCCAGATAAACACCTGATTTTCCTTTTGATGATGACCAATTAGGAGTTTAGGTCTTCTATTTCCCAAGCTAGTTTGAACGTACTAATCTAACAAACAGCAAATACTTTCACTAAAATATGGTCCTTTGATTGATTAAACTTTCTCCTGGGATATCAGGAGATAAGTTACCTATAAAGAGGAGAGAAACTGATGCTATCACTCATAACTTTTGTTCAGTGAGAAAAGAGGTGCACACAGCAATAATTACACACGGCAAAGTATAACCTAGGGAAGTTAAAGGCAAGAAAGCCACCAAAAATAACTTCTGTTTGGTGGTATCCTTCTTTATGGGTGGACAAATGTAAAGCAAAAGGTATTCTTTTCTATAAAACATACTGAACTGGGCAGTGGCTGGTTTGTGCTTCAATTGGCATCAATAAAAAAATCCGGCTGTTATTCATGCTATGCCACAAGACTTTAAAATCACACACACATCACTCACATTTGGGTGGAATGTGACTCTGCAGCTCTGCTCTTTTGATTTTGGCTTCAAAAGATAAGTCTTAGGTGCCTTTGAAAGCTTATTGTTCACTGGGAGAAACTGCATGGAGTTTGTAAAAAACAGTGGATTTAAGGTTCCCTAGTAAAGAAGGGAATCTCTTGTGTTGATTTGCTGACTAAGTGGCATGCTGCTAGTACTGCCACCGCCGGTGGTAATGATCCTCCTTCCTTATCTACAGTTACGGGAAGTGATAATTCAGGTCAATCCACATATAGGTTTTCTTAATTATCTCTGTCTTTACTTGGGGAGGTTTTGACTAAAATGTCATACTCCCATTCGTTTTCTTTAATCATAAATCAAAACTAAATATAAAAATGAACATTAATGGAAACGAACTCATTCGAAAATAATCATCTTAAGTGTCAAGAATAGATTATAATAAAGAAAATGACTTCTAATTAACTCCAACCTTGTTTATGCTATTTAGCCATCTCAAGATGATTTTAGAATTATCGTGATAAGAAGAAGAAAAAATATCTAATTCCACTCTCCATTTTTGTCACGCATGCAAGTAAAAGCAATAGCCTATTGTTTGTACCAACAAAACATGGTACAAACACCTATATTCATTTTATGAATCCAATTTAGTTTTCCATTTCAAGTTAAGTGAAGCTACCTGGAGAATCTCTAATCTCTAAATGGGAAACCGTGAAGACAGTCCACAAAATGCATCTTATAGCGAAACCTCCAACACAAAACAAAGTGTTATTATTATCTAATTAAGAATCTCTAAATAGATAGAAACAGTGAGGAGGGAGGAGCACCTTTGATACAGTAAATACAAATGCATAAACAGATTTTAAACCTAAAATTGGCAGCAAGACATAGTGTATCTCTCAATAAAAGAGGCAATTACAAAGATAACCTAATTAGAGCAATCAAATTTGAGAAGATGATGAATTCACATTACCAGGAAATAATAAATTGCCACCAATTAAAAATCCCCAACACAAAAATTTACAAAAATGAAAATACAAAAAGGTTTTCAAAATCTAACAAAAAAATAAATATTATATTGAATTTAAGAGAGAGTACCTGAGTAGATCCATGGAAGAAGAAGAAAGAAGAGGGAAATGGAGATGAATTTTTGATTTGTGAGTGGAGAACCCTAACGTGCGCTGGTATGCAAAGAAAACCACTCTCCGTTATCCTAAAGAAGAAGTCTCATCTCACCCGTTGAAATACTACTGGTTTTTTCTTTGGGTTAGTAATATCCTTAGACTTTGACCATTTTACCACTATGGTTACAATTTCAAAGATGTACTGACGGTATCAAATTATAGAGGTAAGCAGGTGTTAGATGTAAAACGATTTTGTTTCTTGGATGAGGTGTTTGGATACCAGTAACGTAAGTGTTTCTGCTTTTCCAAAAATAAGAATTAATCTCGGAAGCTATAAGTAAAAAGATTTTGATTCACAAAAAATATATGTTTTTGTTTTTAGAAGTCATTTTAATATTTAATCTGTTAGGATAGCATTTTTGAAGTTGTTTTTTGACTTCTGAAAGCAAAAAAAATTTGGGTACACAGTTTTAGAATAACTTTTAGAAGTAAAAAAGTTAAATTTTTGTGAAGTAAAAATATTTTACTTCTGACTTCTGCTTCTGGTATCCAAACACCCGACCTAATTTCTGATTATTTTGCTTCTAAAAATCGATAAGTAACTTCTGAAGGTGTATCCAAACACCCTCATCCAACCTAATTTCTGACTTTTTTATTTTTAGAAGTCGAAAAATTACAACTGACTTTTTTACTTCTAGAAGTCGAAAAGTAAAAAAATATATATATCTTATTTCACAAAAAAGTTTTTTTTTTTTTTTCTTGAAGTCGTTTTAAAATAAAATTGCCAAACTGACTTCTTATTTTTTTAACTTATAGAAGTCAAAAAGCTACTTTTCAATGTATATTCAAACACCCTATAACAAAATAATTTTTTTTTTTTTGTGACTTCTGCTTCTAGTATCCAACCAGACTAATAAACTAATCGAATTGGTGATCAGGGGGAGCCAGGTGAAAGTATGAATACGTAGACAAGCTTAAAATTTCTAAAATATTAGACTTTCAAAATTATTTTACCTTTCTGGCCTCCCCTAGGAAACTTTTTGCTTCCTCTTAATCAGATATATTTAGCACCATTTATGTCGGTGATTCGGTGGTGCATAAACTTTTATTCGAAGTAAATTAGGAGGCGACTAGAGACGGACCAATTTTGGTCCCAAGGCCCAAGCGATGAGTCTGATGATAAAAACAACTGACATGGTCGGATATTGAAGTCAAATTAGGGATCCAGCCATTGCCGCAAACTAATTTGGATAAGAGCGTGTGGAAAACAATGAGGAAAAATGTGGCATTCAAAATCAACTTATTTCGATAAAATTTTTGTCCACTTTTGTTGTGAGTAGTATGGGACCATAGTGGAGAAATCAAATAACTCGAACAACAACACTAAAAGCGGACCACTGAAGCAAACTAGCTCGAAATTGCTTTTAATTTAACAAGACTAAATGTTTTTGCTTCTGACTTTTAAGATTAATATTTACTTTTAAAAAAATAAAAACACTTCTGATTTTAGTATCCAAATATTTTCTGAAAGTGGCAAAATACATCTTATAACGGAACCTCCAACACTAAACAAAGTGTTACTATTATCTAATTAAGAATCTCTAAATAGATAGAAACAGTGAGGAGGGAGGAGCACCTTTGATACAATAAATACAAACGCACCTTTGAGCCTTATCCTGAATATCCAAAATTTAAGTGCTTTGTTTTTTGAACAACAGTGCAATGAACTCCTAAGTGCAAGTTTTTCAACTGCTGCTTTTTGGGTATTTACCTAAACCCTTTGCGTTTCATGAGCACAACCCAAACGGTGCGCTAATCTGCTTTACCAATTGATGATGCTCAAGTTTTTGTATAACACCTTGGACATCTGCTTCTTAATCATGGTTTAAGAGATTACATATAAGTTCTACTGGAAAAAAAAAAACTTCGAGTTTCTCTTGAAGGGACAGTGTGGAATAACCAGCAGTCTTTAGAAATAGATCTTTATATTCTTTGGCAATTGAAACTATGATAACTCTGTGATTAAGTAGCAATGATTTTTTAACTATAACTAAACTGAATCATGTTAAGGAGAAGTTAAAATACTATAATAAATCATCTTTCGGCAATATTAACCTCTTATATGTAGCAAATAGAAGATTAGGGTCGTTCAATCTAATTCACTGGTGACACTAAAATAATCTCAGAACTTATAGAAAGTTTAAATGTGAAATGTGATAGGATTAGGAAAGCATGATATGTGAAGACATGTTTATGATTCAAAGTATGGGAGAAACAATAATAAAAAAGTTTGCAATTGCAAATCGAAAAGATGCAAGTAGACAGCCGCAATTAAAATGAAGTGGAATGGGCATATGTACTATCTCTCAATTTTTCTCTAAGATTTGAGAACGAGTCACGATTTAAGAGGAATATTGAGTGTCTTGTTACATTATATGTATTACAAGCAACGTTTGATAGTAGGGTTCTTTGCGACTTCTTTTTCCCATCAGTATTAGGAGGGAAACTTCATATATTTAAGTCATCGGATTTTGAGTCTTCTTCATATTTTGATTTTATTATTACCATATGTATAAACTTTATCAATTACAAAAATTAAAGTTCATATTATGACACATTGTGTTTTTAACACATGAGACAATTTTTGACAATTAAATTAATAATAATATGAATAATAAATACATTAATTAAGATAATATGCATGCATTATCAAGGTTTGTCTTGTTTTTTCTGTTAACTATTTTTTATAATATATATCGACTCAAGCGTGATATGACAATATCCGAATTCATCGACTCAAGCATAAATATTAACATGTATTCATAATCTCATACGTAATTAATATAAAAATTGATAAAACATTGGATACATCGCATTCATTGGATCGTGAAAAGATCGTTTCTTCCTAGGGATTTTTCTTTTCTTTAGAACTATTATCCCAGCAACATGTATGGATTTATAATTATGGGATAAAAGATGTTTTTTGTATCTCGGTGAACCAACTTTGAAACTCTCAAGGATTAACTTCTCAATAGCAGTACCTCGTATCATTACCTCAAGTATTGTCGCCCTGGAATCAGATACCAAAGTGGATGATTGACTCATTTCATACTAGAAATAATCGCAGGAAAGACTTTGATAGTATGTTTCGATACGAATTCCAAAACTTGTTAATTGAGCTACGTTTACAAATCTACCAGTATCTGGATCATTTTGAATAGCAGCTCTCATGGCTTCGATAATCACAGGAAATGTCTCACTCCAAGAACAACCCCTCTGAAGTAGAAACTCCTCATTTTTTTCAAACATTTCAAATGCAGGATCACCACCACCTCCAATTACGGTATGATTCCAGGCAAGGTTTTGTTCACCCACTTCTCTTTCTTCTTCTGTCATAACCCTACCTTCAGGGTATATTTCTTGAATTCTATCATAATCTGCCAAAAACAATGATGGGAGGTAGAAGGGAAAACCTCTCATATTCTTTTCTTTTCCAGACCTTCTAAACCAACCAAATAGAAATTCTGCATAATCACCTTCGATTACAATGTCAGGTGCCAAATTTGGAGCTCTATGTCCAGACTGCATAATTGTGGTAGCAAATTCTAAACTTTTTTTTTTGTGAATTTTTTTACCCTTCAGGATCTATAAGTGTAAAGATATTAAATTTGTTTTTAGATATACAATGAATACATAACACAAGCTGGAGAGAGCAAAAGTATGAAGACTAAGATGCTATGAGTATGACTACGATAGTTACACATTCAACTAGTTGAAACGGTCTCTTGAAAAATATTAGGATCTGAGATATATATATATATATCTTTGACATGCTTAGTAAAAAAAAAATGTTCATTGGCTCTTAATTGGGCCATTATTTCCACAAACCAGTAGGTATGTCCAGCACATACTGTAACTATCTCATCATGTGCATTTCTTAAAAAGAAAAGTTTTTCACTGTTGAATTGTGTATACTAGTCAAATCTCATCTATTTAAAAAAGAAAAAATAAATATTTGGTTTTTCGATTGTTACCTAGTAGCAGTCATTTCTGGAGGATTAACTTATGTTTCAACTTCTTCATTAACCAATTTTTTATTTTACGGTTCAACATCTTCATTTGAAGATGAATCAGTTATATTCACCGCATGCATGCCTTCTTTTAGATTTTGATTGTTACCTTTGGCAACTTGCTTCGTCCGTATTTTTTTTTATAGAAAGATATTAATCGACGATGATTATTTTTGAGAATCGACGATTATTGTCGTTTGAAAACGAGTTGGAGAAGAAGAAGAAGAGAGGAAGAAAACGAGTTGGAGAAGAGAGAAGATAAAGAAAATGGGTTGAATGAATTAGATTTAGTTTTTTGTTTTGGTTTTGAATTAGATTTAGGTTAGTAATAGAAGGGTAATAAGGTAGTAAGACTAATCAAAGGGTATTTTTAATTTTTACTACAAATTAGGTCCCTCTATTCACATTTAGGATAACTTTGGTAGTGCATTCTCATCAATCTCTCGTGAACCTTGAACACCCTATCCTTCAGGTAAGCAATAGAAGAGTTAGCTTTGATCTAAACAACTTACACCCAAATTTGGAGAAAAGTATAGATACAATCTACAATAATGTAGAATTTCTAATGGAGGTAAGCTTCAACTTTGGAGCTACACATATGGGGAAAATTCATCAGGTACAAAATATATTTGCAGAGATCGTGAATAGACATGAAAGGAGTCTGATGAATAATGCAGAAAAAAAACAAATTGTGAACAATGCTTTGGCAGTTTTGGAGGGGAGTCAAAGGTTAATCAATAGAGCCTAAAATAATTTGTTGGAATGCTAGAGGTTTGAATGGGGTAGATAAACTGGATGTATCAAATCATTAATAAAGCAACACAAGCCAGTAGCAGTAGCAATACAAGAGACTAAGATGATGAAAGTGACAAATTGGTTGGTTAATCAGATTTAGGGTAACAAAATAAATAAATGGAGCATAGTACCTTCTATGGGTTTGTCAAGAGGTCTGCTCACCATTTGGGATGAAGAAATCATGACTTGTATTGATGAGGAGTAATCTGATAACTCTGTAAACCTGAAATTTATGAATAAAATATATGGCTTTGAATGGACACTTAGTAGTGTTTACTCGCCATAAGGATGATATGGTAGTGTTTTGGGAGGAGTTGAACTATTTGGCAGGATAGGTTTCAGCTGTTTGGTGCATTGCTGGTGACTATAATGCATTTAGAAGAAGATGGGAGAGGAACAACCCCGAAGGTTCAAGGCTAGGAAGGAGATGCTTTAATGAATTCATGGAAAGCCGTCAAAATCTAATTGATATACAGTGGGTAGTAGTCTTTATTTTTGGTCAAACATGCAGGAAGATCCAATCTTGTGCAGATTGGATAAAATAATCATATCTAAGGCATATGAAAAGAAATTTCCTACTGTGGCTCAAACACTACTGTCAAGAAACTCATCAGATCATGCTCTAGTGCTTTTAAGAACTGGTATAATTCAGAGACATATGGATCCCTTCAAACTGGAGATCTTTTGGCTAACTCATCCTTCTTTCTTACAAAACTTAGCAATCTGGTGGAATACTATGCTCTATCAAGGATCTCCAAGTTTCATCCTTGCACAAAAGCTACAAAACTTAAAAGGGTTTCTTAAAAGATGGATCAGAGAAACCTTTAGTAAGATTGAATATCAGAAAAAAGTATTAATATCCAAAATTGACTCATTAAATTTGAAATAAGAAGATAACATGCTGCAGCTTAATGACTTTGTGGAAATAACTAACTTGAAAGTAAGTTTGAAGAGTCTCAAATTGGAGGAACATAGGAAATGGCTAGTAAGAACAAAAGTGAGAAACTTGAAAAGGTGAACACAATACAAAGTATTTTCATCAAATAGCAAATGGAAGAAGGAGAAGAAACAATGAACAAAAATTGGTGATGGATGGACTGGATAACTTCAATCAAGAAGATATAAGAAAAGAATTTGAAGAGCATTTATCCAAGTTATTCAAGGAAAATCATGACTGGAGACCCCCAATGGACACCACCAACTTTACAAAAATCTCAAGTGAAGAACAAGCTTGGCTGGAGAGACCCATAGAAGAAGCTGAAGTGTGGCACATAATTAAGCATTGTGGAATCAACAGATCACCAGGTCCAGATAGGCACCCACTGGAATTCTATAAAGTGGCTTGGCCAACAATCAAAGCTGATGTAATGGCTGTGATTGCAAAATTTCAAGATTCGAAGAAAATAGATTGGAGGATAAACTGTGCCTTTATAAGCTTAATCCCCAAAAAAGAAGAATCAAAGAGGCCTCAACACTTTAAGCCAATCCGTTTAGTAAGAATCATGTACAAGATTATCTCAAAGATACTTGCTGAGAGATTTAAGAAGGTACTGCCGCAACTAATATCAGAGCATCAAGGAGACTTTATACAGGGAAGCAAATTCAGGACAGTATTTTGATTGTCGGTGAACTCATTGATGCAAGATTCAAATCCAAGTTACCAGGTGTGTTATGTAAACTAGACATGGAAAAAGCCTTTGATAATGTAAACTGGTGTTGTCTAGATATGTTGTTGGAGGGTGTTGGCTTTGGTTTGAAATGGAGAACTTGGATTAAGTGGTGTCTATCATCAGCACAAACAACTGTTAGTCAATGAAAGTGCAACATACAAATTCAAGCCCCAAAAAGGCCTAAGGAAAGAAGATGCATTATCTTCCTTTTTGTTCATCCTTGTTGCAGAAGTACTCACCAAACTGCTGGAAAAGGCTGAGTCATTGAACATGATTTATGGATTTCACATCAAGTCTAAAATAAATGTGTCCCATCTGCAATTTGCAGACGACACATTGATATTCCTGGATGCCAAGGAAGAAATAATGGAAAATCTAGTTATGATTCTTCAAGTATATGAAGCAATCACTGGTTTGAGGGTGAATTTGGAGAAGAGCGTTGCTATTAGTATTGGAGATGATCATAAAATGTCTGATATTGCAAAGATCCTCAACTGCAAGATTCAGACACTACCTCTGGAATATTTGAGTATGCCACTCGGAGCCACAGGGAAACAAACAAGTATTTGGGACTGTGTGATTGATAAATTTCAGAAAAAGCTAGCAATTTGGAAAATAAAATTCTTATCAAGAGCTAGAAGAATTGTTCTCATTAATAGTGCCCTTGCAAGCTTACCAGTATACTTCATGTCATTATTGCAAATGCCAGCTAGCGTGGAAAAGAAAATGACAAAGCTAATTAGGGATTTTCTTTTGGATCCACAAGAGAAAAGAAGAAAATATGTTGGATTGCTTGGGAGAAGTGTTGTATGCCAAAAGAATTGGGAGGTCTAGGGATAAGAAGTTTAAAAGCAACCAACAAAGCAATGCTGGCAAAATGGATTTGGAGATACACACAAGAAAAACAAAGTTTGTAGAGAAAGGTGATACAACTCAAAACTAGGTCTAACAAGGATGATATTTTGCCTAAAGAGTATCAATCTACTTATGGGAGAGGTTTCTGGAAAGGCATACAGAATGCAAAAGGTATAGTGCAATGGAATTCCAAATTCTCTATTGGCAGAGGGACAAAGGTCTAGTTTTGGCAAGATGCATGGAATGAGCCATTCCCTTCAAAGAAACACACATGAAAGCTTACAAAGCCACAAACCAACAGCAAGCCGAAGTGGCTGACTTAATACATCAGGGTGCTTAGAGAATCAAACTAAGAGAGAGACCTTCTCCAGAGGTTGTAGCTGAACTGAACGACATACTAAGTGTAATTGGACTTCCTCCAACCTTAAATGACAGAGAATACATCATATTATTCTTGTCAACTGCAGGATACTATACCAGGGAGGGTTACAAATGGCAGATGCAAAATATTCAAATAGGAAGCACTTTTTCTTCCAAATATATATGGAAAAAACATATCCCTCCAAAATCCCAGTTGTTTGTTTGGTTTGCCATTCACAACGCAATACCAACATTTGACAATCTACTCAAAAGAGGGTGTCAAATCAGCAACACTATATGCAGGCTTTGTGGTGGTGAAGGTTAATCAGTTGTAGTTTCTCTCAAGTCATATGGAGGTACTTTTGTTCAAGAATGGATACATAAAATCAATGCCAGAGCTCAATTTGAAGAATGAAGATCAAATCAACACAAGATTATAGCTAAAAACATTTGGCTAATGCTGTCTTTTGCCATTACTTGGACCATTTGGCTAGAGAGAAATAGAAGAATCATGGCAAACAAGAGAGTCTGACACTATGTTTGGATCTCATCTTTCAATGGGCTTCAATTAGAAACTGGTTTAGACGGATAACCTTTACTGATCTTGTCAATAACTAGGAGACATCAATAGATAAAAATAGTTAACTGGGATGGGACATTTGGGCTACTTAACTGGGATAGAAATAGTGTATTCTTTTTTTTCTTTTTACTCAATAAATTTTTACCCTTTCACTTAAAAAAAAATATATGTAAATATGGATAATAATACTTGTCAAAATATCTAAATTTGGTCGTTCTAGATGTGTAATTCCACTTTTATTTAGGGTTTACTCTTTTCCATGTTATGGTTGTCTCCTTTATATCGTAATCGTATTTTATTTGGTTTTTAGGGTCACAAGTAATTGGCACTTTTCACTGATTTTTAGGATCTATCGACCGAAATGTAAATAAACCCCATGTTTGGATTTCTTGTACTTAGATATAAGAGACTTAAGAAGGTTAGATATTTCGATTGAATTATGGTCCAGAAACCCTGAATCGGTAGTTTTCATGATTTTTTAAATACCTAAGTTCATGTTGATCTACTGATTTTTTTGAAATCAGTTATGTATTCGTGCTGCTTCAAGTTCTTGGTACTCTGTCTGTGACAATTTGGTAAACCGGGAGTTTTAGCCTAGAAAAATTATTTGCTTGAGATTCACCATTGGATCCGCTATAATTTGAAGCGATACTAAATAATAATACTGGCTAGTGGAGATGCTTTAACATATATTTATCATCCCAGCAACATGTATGAATTTATAATTTTTGGATAGAAGATGTTATCTGAATCTCAATGAACCAACTTTCAAACTCTCAAGGATTATTTTCTCGATAGCAGTCATTAACGCGAATTCTAGAATTATAATGTCTAATCTTTGAACTAGTCCGTGTAAGTCTAGCGACCGATATCCTTCCACCAGTAGCTTTATTTTTTCTTACCAGCCTTTCCCATTTCCATCAAAATCCTTATGTAATGAATTCTCCAAGGTAACTTTTTTAAATTTTTCACACTTCATTCCTCTAGCATATACACTACCAGAACTGATTGTTCCGAAGTTAGAGTTAAGTATAAAAGAGTGGTTAAGAATGTTGGAAATTCAGTGGATGCTGTTTACAATGCCAAGATTAGAGGTAGAACATCATATGTTGATATCAGTGTTTCACCAACCGAACTTGTGTTTAGTAAGGATAAGACTAGTTTGCCTTATGGAATCACATTCGAGTCGAAACCAACCGCTCCTCATGATACCAAAGAAGCGTTTGGGTCAATAGAATGGTATGATGGAGGAGGAGAACATGTTGTAAGAAGTCCCATTGCATTTGGCTGGCCAATTACGAACTCTTCTAACTTGGTATCTTCTTCAGTGTTTTCAAGTTTTAAGGATAAATCATGGTAACTGTTGACAGTATATCTACTGTCACTATATGGATGCATTTCGTTCGTGTAGCCATATGACTTCATGTCATTCTGAAATTTGGCAGCTCATGTACAGTGCATATTTGTATTAAAACTATCTCTGTAATGAAATGGTGTTGTACATTTGGTAACCATTATTCTCATTCAACTAAAGTGTCCACAGGATATTTGTGAATTCTAATGCTTTGAGTTTTAGCTTTTGTCCCACATCGGTTAAGCCGTAAGCCATTGTGATTACTGTGACCTATAGAAACTGAATTGTGAGACTAAATGAAGCATACCTTTCTCGGCCTTTTGGCTAAGATCAAGTGTAGTATCTGTTCTTATCAGTTTAATATCTGATATGTGAGCCATCGGTTCACACGATATTAAATTTATTTTTTTCATGGGGGAGTTCCCATCACAGTAGCTTGCTACTGGGGTTCTCATGCGTCGCTTTTGCGTTGCACTACTGCAAAGGCCTGGCGCACCCCTACCAAAACTAACTAAAACATTCAGTTCCTGCTAATGCTGTGGGCAGTTGAGACTAGTCCTTATGTTGTGTTAATTCGATTCTCAACCCCTGTTGTGTTAATTCGATTCTCAACCCCTACCAAAATTATACTAGTGCCGTTTATTTTCCTTTTTTTTTTTTTTTCTCTCTATGAAAGTTAGCCATCAGGCTGCATGCACCAATCTATTAAAGCTGGTGAGGCAGAAAGCAAGAATCTAGTTATTCATGAGAGTTGCATCAGCATGGTTGAGACTTTGCCTTTTCCACTCAGATAATCCAGATATTCATGAGAGTTGCATCTATAAGCAGACTTGAGGAGATAATGGCCCAAGTATTTTTTTCCCCAACCTCCATGATTTTAACTCCAAGCTGCTTACTTAGATCACTTACAGATTTGCTCGAGGATCTATAGTATTTAAACTTCTATTCACTTTGTACCCATTGTAGAGACCCTCAGCTTCGACTTTCTTCCTGAGCCAACACAACCCTTGGGAGCAAATTATGAAAATGTACCTTCTGTAACACAAGATGCTCTTCAGGGATGAGATTAGTACCTTCAAGACATTCATAAGCTTGTTAAGATGGTCTTGTTAATCTGCTCTACCACTTGCTGTAACACTGTCAGTCCCAAAAACAACTATTATGAAGAGTGCTTTGTTCTTACTCAAACCGACAGCAAGCGACTCAATATTGCGACCCCTTCTAGCAAATACTCATGCAATTATCATTCCACTTCCATCGCCAACAAATACAGAAATTGTATGACATCCTGCATTTGTAACGTCTCAGTAGAAACCATTGCTGGCACAAATATACTTACTTTTGTACAAAACAAAGTGTCAAATAGTAATTAGACTAGTTGCAGTTCTAAAGCTTCAGTAATTAAACTTTACGGGCTCCTTCTCAGAACCGGTATACTAATGTAGTTCATAACATGTTCCCTTTTTACCAATTTTCTTGATATTTCAATATTCAATAAACTTGATATGGTGCATGACAAATAACAGTCTAGCTCTCATATATCTGAAGCAATCATTTACTGAGGTGTTTTCTGACAATGATTATATGCAACAAAACACGAGTTTGGAGGTTGCTGACCTGTTATGTCTTGTGTGATGGTGAATGGAACATTCCAAGTGAGATGCTGATTTTTTTCAATATGCTAGATCTGCCTGTTGCAGATGCTAGGAATGACTTGGAGTCCAAAGCATTAGGAAAAAAATTCCAGTTGTTAATTGGGCTAAAAAGGTCTGGAGCTATTGTGTGTGTCCTTCTGTTTCAAGCAATGTGTGAAAGTTGCTTTGGGGTGCTTGTGCCACTGATGAAAAGATGGGATCTAAAGGCTTTGAAGTGGTGTCAAAATGTTGGTTTTGTAGAAATGATGAAGAAAATCTGGAACATATCCTTAGCTGATGAGACCAACTAGCCAGAAAAATCATTTCAGATGCCTGTTTAAGGCAATTCTTTGTGGGTGTTTTATGTCCTATAAGAACTCTGCAGGAGTGCAGGGTGACTAACACTGAATCTAATTTTAATAGCCAAAAGAAAGGAAAAGGAAAGAAGACTCTGGTCTAAGATCCCTAAAGCAGGCGCAAATCAGACAAAAAATAAGTATGAACAGCATAAAAACTCTTTTAATAGCAAAAGATAGGAAGAATTTCAAAATCTCATTACTGTTGAAGTAAGATTCAGTAGAGGCTCCAATGCACTTGGCGCAAACTTTCTCGCAAACAGGTAACAAAGGGATGTTTTCTCTGAATTATACAAACAAATGGTACCATTATTCCTTATAGACTGTATGAATCCTTCTGTAATATCAGACCCGTCATAAGTTGCTGGGTGCGGGCCTCCTCTTGACCAATCTACCCAAGTTACACTTCGGTTTGAGTTTGCACTTTGAAAGAACATATTTAGATAAGTAGGTACGTAGTGTTCATCAGGATAGCAAGACGGATGGCAGTGTTTACTGAAGATCGAGTAGTATTTTGTATCAGAGATTATATACACAGCCAGAAACCTGTTCATTTCAAACCACTGGGATCCTTTCCGCCATTGGTAGAGTTTGATTTCTGGATACATGTTTCTGCTGTAGCGTCCACGCCCATAACGGCTTGGATCGTCATAGGAATCAACAAAGCTATGGGCAGAACCAACAAGGTATTTGTATACAGTGGGGAAGTCGTACACTGGAATGCAACTTTCTGAAAGAAGAACAAACCGCTCGTTTGCAAAATCAAGCAAAGCATTGGCTAAAAGACGTCTCTCTGCGTCTGCTAGTGTTATTCCTCCCCATTGAACATCCTGAAAAGATAGATAAAAAAGAAGGGAAAACAGATGGTTAACGCCACACTCAAAATGTCGTTGATGCCGACAATCCTGAAAAAATCATCAATACTAGCTGTAGTTACATAATGGTGCTTTGATTTCATATAATAAAACAGTTAGCCATGAAATACATGATTCGGGCCTGTTAACTAGGATAAAAAATGGTGTAATAGCAACACAAACAAAAGTGCAATGGATCCAAAGGAATATTTTCTGTAATAACTATAATCAGAATTCAGAAGTGCTGTAGAAAAACAGTATCAGCTAAGACCTGAAACGTATACATGATGATTTGTCATATTTTCAGTGTGGAAAGCACAACCTCAGTGTGAGATTGGAGAAAAAAGATACCATGAGAATAATGAAACAACAAAAACTAATGTAGAGAAGTAGTAAGTAAAATGAATGCTTTATCTCAGGGAATATGATTGTAGTTTCTACGCTAGGATTAGCTTTCCTCCTCAATCATCAGTTGATAAAATTTCTTTGTACCTGAAAATACAAGGAGTTCCCCGACTAATCGAAACAGCTTCAAAGCTCAGACATAATTCACATATTGGTGTGAAGGCATTTAAAACTCTTTCATTTCAGGAAAAAAACACTTCCTTCTGGTTTTAAAATTGTTTTACCATTTTGTCAGACGGTGCCCTTAATCAAATTTCCTCTATGTATAACCAGAATGGCTCTTTTGTAAGTTTTATTTCTTCATTCGACAATGAATACGTTAGATCACAAGAACCAGATGATTCATATCACAATTGATCAAGCAATCAAATCTATTGATCTGAAAAACTAGAAGATGAAGCAAATCTAAACTTCTTAAAACAAAGTTTCCTTATTTCTTTTTCTCTTTCTGGCAAGTTCAAATTAGAATTTTCTAGCGATGCGATTCTTTTGTATATGGAAATATTTACCTATTCCTTAACATTCATGGTTAAAGCAATACTATCAAACTAGTATTTTAGCCACTTTCTTGTTATCTATCCTGCATATATCGGAAGATTTTCAATATCTTTTTTCTAAATTAGACCTTATATGCTCATTCAGAGTGATATCTGCGGAGTTGAATGGTTTTATATCCAGAGACCAAGATATTGTCCACTTAGGAACAAAGTGTAATCTTCAATTCCTAATTCAGGGAAGGTTTGAATTCATTACATATTTATAACATATTCAAAGTTAACCTAATTAAACAAGATACGAACCGAAGCCAACAATGTAAGTTTCTGGTGCTTAAAGTGTCTGCCTAATGTAAAAAATCTTGTCTCACACTCATAGTTGGATACGAATCAAATTCAAAGCATTCTAAGTTATCATCCAATCAAGAGAAAAATAAATAGAAGAACAAGGAAAGAACTCATACCTTACTAGGAATCTGGCGCCCATAGAAAACAGATGTCTCGGATACATTAAGCTTGTAACCCGGAACTGTATGGATATAAATCGAAAACAGCTCTTCATGACCTTGAAAAAATCTTTCCCACAACGGTGAAAGTGGCAAAGGTCCGCGAGTTAAAAACATAAAAGCCACTTTAGGTGTTCTTTTATAAGGATAACCTTCTTTCTGTGGAACCATTGAAGCTCTCCAAAATAATTCTTCATCATTCATTGTATGAGTTAAAGTATCTGGTTTCGAAGCATTAACTACTGAACAATTTAAACAATTTTCTTTAGAAGGTGGTAATGATCCTCTCGCATAAAACAAATCAGTTTGAACCGTAATATATCGATTAACATGTGAAGTTGCTGTTAAACCTAAAATAGCTCCAGCCACAAATATAACCAGATACGAAACAACTTTCACAAGTCTAAATGAAGTATCTATCACTATAGAATTTGTCATTCTTCCAATCTCTTCTTCGTCCGGTCTATTCCGTGTTATCATATTCATCTCATCTCATCCTAAATTTTTAACTCCCTTCTCCATGAGTGGAAATAAACTAAACATCAAAAAAACCCAATACCAGATCTTAAATTTTACAATTTGATCCAAAAGAATCCTTCAGAATCAAAAGGATCAAACAAGGTTTACAAATTCCTACTTAGATATTTCATGATTGATTGCAATTACAAAACAAAAACAGATTTGATAAAAATAAAATAAATACATACCAATTCTGTTCGGAAGGTATCTAATTATCTATCTCTGATGCCAGAAAGATGAGTATACTTTGGCTAGTTGTAAAATTGCCAGAATTTGATGGAAATTACGAGGGTTTTGATTGACTTATTCAATCGGTCTGATCACAGTATAGAGAGAGAGACAGGAGTGTAAACAGTGAGGAAAAGAGGTGTAATTGTTTTGAAGCTAATAAATTAAAATTATTACCCTTTTACAATCCGGCATGTGGTTTTCCGAGGAAATTTCGGATTGTTCTACTGGTTCCTAACCGGTGCGATCTGATAGGCCCATAGGACCAATTGAGTTGTTCCATTGTGTGTGATCTGATGGGGCAATGGGACATATTGGTCATTTTGAATGCTGGTACTACCTATGGATGAGAATTAGGCTGTGTTTGGCACCATTTTTTTTTGAAGCATGAAAAGATACTTATTAGATTAGAAAACAGTTATACGGGGGTATGTGATATCCATTGAGTCATTTAATATAATTTGATTTAAGAAATAAGGGATCGTAAAGTCCCATATTGTAGTTGAAAAGGTTCTCGGTTGACTTCCATCCGCCGTATATTTGTGCTAGACAATCTGCCGCCTGGTTTCTTTCCCTGTAGATGTGTTGGATAGCGTGTGGGATTCGAAGCATTTTCTGCTTGATTTCTATAATCATTCCAACTATGCATCATTGAGGTCGTCATAGCTTATGAATCAGAGCAGGTTTTCAGAGTCTGTTTCAAATAGTATTTTTTTCTCAATGCCTATCGATCGATGTTCGTGAAGCCATTAGCATTTCTACTATAGGTGCGGTGGTGACGCCTAGAGGCAGTGCTGATACCACCAAAGATGTTGCCATTAAATCCCTGCATATAAAGCATGCACCCGCAGGTACAGGGTGCCCTCTAGCCGCGCCATCTGTATTAATTTTAATCCATCTTAAGTTAGGGGGAACCCAACCTACTAAAAATAATTGTTGTGGACCTTGTGGTGGTGGTGACTAGGTTTATTATAGGTGGCATACCCGGTGTCACAGGGGGCAGGATCCCCTTTGCTCGTGTGAACTCTAGTTGGAATTTGAGAGTCATTTGCAAAATATTTCCTGGGTTCTGTTGTTTTTTGTGATAGATTAGTTCGTTCCTGACTAACCACAATGACCAAAAAAGAAAAAAGAAAACGAGGTGGTGATAAAAATATGGACTTTAGATTGGAATATTTGAGGGATTGTTAATTGTGGGTTAAAGTTAGGGATAGAAAGATGGGTGATATTTGGTTGATTTGAGAGATGGGTGAAAAATGTACTCCAGGTTGTTACAACTATTTGGAAATGTATGAGGATATGTATTGTTGTTTCTGGATCAGTATTGCAATGAGGGCATAGATTGGTATTTGTGAGATGGATACGGTTTAGGATAGTGAAGGTCGGTAGACCTTCGTTGATTGTTTCCTACAAGAAAAATTGTATTTGTTTGGGGCACGGTAGTGACTATAGAAAATTGGTGGCTGGTGGAGAGTGTTGATGCAATTGATCATAGGTTCGGGTTAAGCATTCGTAACCTGATGTCGTAGTGTTTCCAGATTTGATGAAAGGCCAAATAATATTGTCTGCGGGGTTGTTTATAGGTAGGTGGATATTTAAGATTTTCTGGACTACCAGTGGAGGAAGATGAGTTAATTTATTGTGTATCCATCTATGGGATAACAGATCGATGATATCAGCCACTGTCTAAATAGGAAGGTTTTATGTCGGATCAAGATTTGTTGAATGTACATGGGATCCAGTTTGCTTGGATCGGGGTTTCAAGCTGTTCCCAATACGATGAAAGATATATTGTTGAATGGTAGGAATGAGGGAAGCCAATTGTTTCCATTGCAAGCTAGAAGATGAGGGATTGGAAAGTGTGCCCGCAAAAATAGGTTGTTGTTTAAGGTATTTTTCTTTGCATAGGCTTGCCCAAATAAAATCAGGTTGCTAATGAATGTTTCAGGCCCTTTTCATTAGCAAGGCTCTGTTGTGGTCGAAACTTCTTCGAATGCCTTATCCCCCTGGGATTTGGTTTAGTTAATTTATCTCATCCTAGTGGGTAAAATTTTCTAACAGATGAGTCATGCCCACAAAAAAGGTTTATAGTGATGCGGTCGATTTTTTTATGTATATGGATATGGAGAAGTTGGGTTTACATAAGATGGTTAGAGGTAGGGGTGAGAAATGAATGTATGAGTACTAACCTCCCTGCTGGTGTTAGGTATTTCGTCATCCATCCTTTCACCTTTCGTGTCAAACGTTGAAGCAGAGGTACACCATGTTTAGCACCAATTAAATTGGGCGTGGAGTGGAGTTAAGATAGGTACACCATGTTTGTTTGGATTTGATTCACGATCTATATCCGACTCGGTCCGAATAAAATGACAGATCGTCTGTCGGGACAAATGAAGTATAACATTCTGTTTCGGGGTCCTATAAAAGTGAAGAGTGAGGACCAGTTGGGCGTTCCATATCCTTGACCAATAGTTGACTCAATCTGACCAAAAAGATATTTATTGAACTAGGAAATATCGACCACCAGTAAGTGTAGTCTCACGGTGGTCTAAACCAAACTAAACAAATATCCCAAGATGAAGATAACTGGGTCTTGTTTTCTCCTTAAAAAAACTCCAAACTCACATAAATGTCTATCCTTTAAGGAGAAAAACAAACAATCTTCACCAACCGTTTTCAGATTAATAATAATATTTTCATTTTTCTGTAAAAATTCCCAAACCCATTTTTCTCTCTTTTCCTTTTCATTTCATCCATCCATTTCAACTTTGGTGGTGCTGTTCTTATATTATATGTATGCTTCAATCTCTTCTCTCTCCAGAAGAACTTAATAGTAGAGTAGATAATACTTTCCATTAGTATCAGATTAGTTAAAAAGTTTGGAAATTTTGGTTCATAGTTATGGGAGCTGTAAAGGTTCTTGCACTCTCCCTTCCATCTCCAGCTGCTTCCCAATGTAAGTCTCTCTCTCTCTCTGTGATATAGATATTATTGTAAGATTTTTTAGGAGGTTGAATCTTACTACTACTGTAGCTGCTGAGTTGAAACATTTAGCTCATTGTTGTGTGTGTGTATGATTTATTGTTTGTGTTAGGGGAAAGATTATCGTCATCGAATCAGGCGAGTACCCGAGGTGTAAATGAGGGGATGGGATACACAGAAACAAGACCACCTTCAAATTTGACATCATATCCAATCAGGTAGTTATATGATTTTGTATTGCCAAGAGATTTTGCTGGTGATTAGTATGATTTAGTTCACTTTGTGACAAATTGTTATAAATTTGTCTTTCCACTGAATAGTGTTACCAATCCGAAGAAATCAAGTGGTTGTTTTTAGTGCTATTATGGAGTGAAACTTGGATTTTTTGTCACATTTCATCCCACTCCGTCTCATCACTCTGTATTCATTTTTAATAATAGTTTCTTGTTATCTGTCTGCTGTATAGGCCATTGCCACACCCTGCAGCATGCATCACTCAAAGGTCTCATCAATACAGTGGGGAGGCTTCTATTAGAACAAGTCTACAAAAGAGTCGTGTAGTTCTTAAGAATTCGTCAAGATGGCTGCAAACACCATCTGTAGTTTCAAAGCAACCACTCAGAAATGGCTCTTTGCCCCTAAGGGCTTTAGTTACCTCTACTACCCAAGATGTAACTACGCCACTGCTTATCGGTGATGAAAAGATAGGTGTTTTGTTGCTAAACCTTGGAGGTCCGGAAACTCTTGACGATGTGCAGCCTTTCTTGTATAATCTTTTTGCTGACCCGGTAAATACTTTTCTTTACCTATTCTTGTTTTAGTTTAATCAAAAAATAAAAATAAAAACTTATGTTTAGTGTAACACTTAAAGAACTTAAAAGCGTTTTAAAGGCGGTTATGTCGTTATGTGTAAGCCCAACACTCTTTATAAGTTAGCATTTCCCTCTATATCTTATAATATACCAAAGGAACAATACTTTTTCTAAAACTCTTTGATCTGAAAAGAAATGAAGATACAAGTTCTATAGAATCAATTCCTGCAAATGTATGCTGTACTAACTTGAGTTTCAAATCAGGTTTCAGCTCCACTTACATTAATAAGTAAAAAGATAATAAATGTAACTCTTATTTACGTTCTATATGTTCAACGAAAAACAGGATATTATACGGCTGCCAAGACTGGTCCGTTTTCTTCAAGGTCCCTTGGCACAGTTCATTTCTGTTCTCAGGGCACCAAAGAGCAAAGAAGGTTATGCTTCCATTGGTGGTGGTTCACCTCTTCGCCAGATAACGGATGCACAGGTATGTTTTACTTTCATTACCTGTAATTGCTTCAGAGTTCAGGTTGCTGCCGTACATATGCATTTCACAAGCTAGAAACTATAGTTGATGCATCTGTTCTAGAACTAAACCATTTTCTCCTAGTTCCTTTGAATGAGTATTCAACAGAACTTTAGCCTTGATTTTTCATATCATAATACCAGCATTCGTACTGTTCTTATGGCATCAATGCCTGAAATTGTTTTTGTAATGTGTCTCTATTTTAAGTGAAGAACTCTGGGACCTGTGTTATTTTTGCGTAATTTACTGCAGCTCAATTTGCTGAGACCAACTTACTGAGTAGTATCACAATTGTTTTGGTATAAGCTCATAGTTATGATCTTACAGTGCTTATGAAAATATATACATAGTATTTGTTCAACACAAGAAGGGTTAAGGTCCCTTCTTTAGGTAGTGGCTGATACCTTTTTAATATACTCAATGAAGTTAGTGAGGTGGCAGCGTCCAAAGCAGCTAATTCTTGAAGAATTGTAGTTAGCAATATCATCGAGCCGTTTTAGCCCATAGCTTTTCTAGCTTAATTGGCCAATGCAGATAGATGACCCGATCTTCTCATAAGTTTCCTATGCGTATCAAACAAAACCATAAGATCTCATTAGCTTCCATGCAGTCTGCAACCGAGTTATGCATATCTTAGCTTGTAGTGACCCTTTTTGCTTTATTGTTAAAGAGATGTGAGCGCTCTCGTACTTTTCTGCATATGGACCCTGTAATAATACTAGTAATTGTGCCATTGCACATTGGTACTAGGTGTTGGTCATGCTTAGTTGAAAGAAAGCGAAAGTGTGGACACTACTATAGACATGCAAATATTCTTGTATCAGTAATAATTTTCTGTAATTTCCTTAATTATAATTTCTATTTGTATTTTTAGATCTGATTTTGTTACATATATGCACAACTGAATCCTATCATGTGCAAGTACCGGCTGAAGTGTCTGCAAGTATTAGCATATCGTCACTGCAAAGATCAGAAAACTGTAGTGGTCTGTCTATGTAGATACAATATAAGTGGGTTACTAACTTAATTCAGTTTTTAGGTTTCTTGTGCATGCTCTTTGATGCCGGAGTAAACATATACATAAGTTTAACTATTTAAGAGATAGATAAGAAGATGCCTGTGTCCGCATTTATTACTCTATGAAACCTACTGCAACATCAAAAATTGTATATTTACTACTCTTGCCGTTCATTCTAAATTGCCAATATAGTAATATAATGAGAGTATATTGCACAAAGCTTTATGTATGAAGCATTTGTTTTAATTTTAAGTCATCTAGCCAAGAGGCAGTTCACGGATTCGTTATCTGGTTCTGCATTTATGGCTTATGGGATTGTCGAATGTTCTAATATGACCAGCTCTATCTTTCTTCAGGCTGAGGAGTTGAGGAAGTCTCTTTGGGAAAAGAATGTCCCAGCAAAGGTGTATGTTGGAATGCGTTATTGGCATCCTTTTACCGAGGAAGCTATTGAGCAGGTATCAGGTTTACAAGAGCTCTGATCCACATATTTCTCATTTGGTTTGAGTAGCTGGATGCATATATAATTGTAAAGAATTTATATTGATATCCATTTCCTGGTACTGGAATTCACAGTTGCAACCAATTTGTCTAGTATTTGGTCAAGCTTTGTGTACAATTGTATGAGTTTGATCCATGGTGTATAATCTGCTATTTATGTAGATTAAACGGGATGGAATTGCAAAGCTTGTGGTGCTTCCTCTTTATCCACAATTTTCAATATCAACTAGTGGTTCAAGCCTTCGGTTGTTGGAGAGTATATTTAGGTGATGAATGACCATGTATTTTTACAATTTGTGATCATTCTATGTCGAATTTATCTAACAAACTTTATGACATGAAACCAGAGAAGATGAGTATTTGGTGAACATGCAACACACTGTTATTCCATCATGGTACCAGCGTGAAGGATACATAAAAGCTATGACAAACTTAATTGAAAAGGAGTTGAGAAAGTTTGACTCCCCTGATAAGGTAGGCTGTGGTAACCTCCTTATCTCTTGGTTTGTATGGTTTTATCAATTTTGGATTTTTTACTATTAATTTAACATGAGGAATCGGAATACAGGTGATGATATTTTTTAGTGCCCATGGGGTGCCACTTGCATATGTCGAAGAAGCTGGTGACCCCTATAAAGCTGAGATGGAAGAGTGTGTGGATTTGATAATGGAGGAACTAGAAACAAGAAAATTAAATAATCCATATACTCTTGCATATCAGGTAATATTTTGAACTTTCCATACTGTGATGCACTATACATATTTTATAGTAATACTTTAGACAACCAGAGGAATAGTGAGTAATGTCATCTTGCGAGGGAAATGAGAACTATCCATAGTTCTGCCAAGTATCAGCAACACATATCTTGTTTGGGGAGAATCGGCCAATGAACAAATAAGAGATGAATTGGCCATAAAGAACATCGCTTTATTCTTTAGGCTTGAAGTACATATAAGAAAAACATAGAATTGCGGCTAAAGGTTCAGCCTTGCAGTGCATAGACGAAACACACTGCAGCTATGTATCCCCATGTTACATGCAAACGATGAATATTTTTTGTGCCCATTTTGTCTAAAAGTTTGTTCTTTTTGTTTCTTTTGTTTCTGTCTTTTCAGAGTAGAGTTGGACCTGTCGAATGGTTGAAGCCTTACACTGACGACACAATTATAGAGCTTGGTGAAAAGGGCACAGAAAGTCTTCTTGCTGTTCCTATTAGGTATATTTATTCCCCACATATAGCATACTGGAAAAAAGAATAAAAGGTCTATTTTTTTCTCTTGTTAGAATGCATATCGTGTTTCATTTACATGATCGTTTAAATTAAGTTGGTGAAACCTGATTATTGTTCCTTCACATATTGGGACTTGATTGCAGCTTTGTCAGCGAGCACATTGAAACTCTTGAGGAGATTGATGTTGAGTACAGAGAGTTAGCTTTAAAATCTGGTATAAAGAATTGGGGCCGTGTTCCTGCTCTAGGGTGTGAACCAACCTTCATCACAGACTTGGCAGATGCCGTAATTGAAAGTCTTCCATACGTCGGGGCAATGGCAGTCTCAAATCTTGAAGCTCGACAGGTAATTTTTCATAAATTCCTGATCTATCAATTGACCTCGAATGAAATGCTTTAGCACATAGGAAATTAAAACCTGTTGGAAGATGAGAAGTGAGTACCAATGTACCATTTACATGGATGAATCGATTGTATTTTGTCCTTTTGTTCCGCATAACAATTGGGATTGAGAATCACCAAATTTGATGACACTATTGGAGGCTGAGCAAATGCAATCTATATAGGGGCCACAACGGTTGAGTTCACAACTGAATTTTCGTGAGGGTCGTCCTAGGAGGGGACAAACTTCACCCTGAGGAAATTAGTCTCACCAAAAATCAGCTTTAGGATCAACTCAAGCGAGGCCAAATACCCAAGATGAGTTATAGGAAACTAAGAATTTATCACACCCCGTCTCTTAGTGGGGACAAAATAGATTCACGTCTTTAATTGCATTATACACAGCCATTTTTAGGAACCATTTTCATTGCATTATGCACAGCCATTTTAAGAAGATTTTCTCTTCTGGATCTAATTTTGTTATGTTCTAAATGGAGGCCGCTATCAGACCAAAATCTTCCCTAAATAAATGCAATAACAAGCGAAGATAACTTATAGGAAGACCTGATCTGTTACCATTTATGTTTTTTTATTTTTTATGTTCTAATATGGGAGTTTGTCCATCCTGAAACAAGTTAAAATACCACAGAGAAGGAAGAAAAAAAAAATAGCGAGTAAAAATTGGTGAAATTATGCGTTTTGCTTACACGTGCCAGGAGCAAGTGACCTATTTGAACACTTGATATGGTACTCCACTTATGTATCCATAGAAATTCATATTGATCTTTGAGTTTTCTTGCAGTCTCTTGTCCCACTTGGTAGTGTGGAAGAGCTATTGGCAACATATGATTCACAGCGCAGGGAGCTACCACCACCAGTGACGATGTGGGAATGGGGTTGGACAAAAAGTGCCGAAACCTGGAATGGCAGAGTAGCAATGATCACAGTACTTGTTCTATTGGTTTGGGAAGTGACTACAGGAGAGGGGTTTCTGCACCAGTGGGGAATATTACCAATTATCACCCACTGAATTTTCTACAACTGCCATTCTTTTTTTTAGTCTTATTCAGATGAATGAAGCTGTAAGTACAAGTCGTGTCCTATATTTATGCGAACATTCCTTCATACTTTATTTGATATATATGCAGTTTCGATATGTGGATATCCAAGGACATTGGCATAAGATGCCACAGGGTACAAATGTGGGTTATGACCCTACTAGTTTGATCTCCTGAAAGTGCTTCTTTACTGCTGTGTATCTTAATCCAAGTCTCATTTTTCCTCTTTCTGCTTCTTTTCGTCTTTCCTTTTTATCTTGCTTTTTTACTGTGATGTTTCGATATATTTTACTGCATATGCATAATGCATTATTCTGTAAAATGCCAAAGAGGTGGTAATGATATCACTTGACTTTGAGCTATTGTATGTATACATTTCTTAACCTGAATACTCTTGTAAGATGCCGAAAAGGTACTACGAGTTGAAGTCATTTGCTAAATACCCATCGCATACTTAAGGTTTGCAACTTTAAATGACTTGAGCTATGTAAATTTGCTTTGATTCATTACATTTGAAATGATAGCAGAGGCACAACTTCGAAAATTCATCTGCTTATATATGTAATATAAAATAGAGCTTGGCATACAAATACTTAACAGTTGCATCAAAGGTGATTGAACAAAACATACTTCTGCTAAACAAAACAAATTTTCCCTGTAATAATAAAGAATCTTGGAGGAGTGTTATAAAATGCAGTATATCTTTGAGAGACCACCACTTCATTTTCCCTGTAATAATAAAGAATTTTGAAACTCTTGTAATCCCTTATGCCCGGAAGGTGTTTGAATATATTTAGAAGTAATTTTCCGACTTCTAGAATTAATAAAGTTAGAAATTAGGTTGGAAATAAAATTTAAAATAATTTTTTTAAGTTAAAAAAGTTATCTTTGTGAAGCAAAGAGGGTGTTTGGAATCTGGATACACTTCCAAAAATAACTTTTCGACTTATATAAGTAAAAAAGTCATAAGTTAGGTTGTGAATAAAGTTAAGAATGACTTAGAAGCAACATAAGTTAACTTTGTGAAGCAATTATTTGAATACATTTTCAGAAGTAATTTTTTGATTTTTGTAAGCAAAAAAGTCAGAAGTTAGGTTAGAAACAAAATTTGAGAATAACTTCTAGAAGCAAAAAAGTTAACTCTGTGAAGCAAAGAGGGTGTTTGGATATACTATCAGAAATAAATTTCAACTTCTATAAGCAAAAAAAAAGTCATAAGTTGGTGTGGAAACAAAACTTTAGAATGACTTCTAGAAGAAAAAAAAAAAAACTTTGTGCTTGCAAAGAGGGTGTTTGGATACACTTGCAGAAATAACTTTTCGACTTTTATAAGTAAAAAAGTCAGAAGTTAGATTGAGAACAAATTTTATAATAGAAGTAAAAAGTAAACTTTGTGCAAGCGAAAGAGGGTGTTTGGATACATTTTCAGAAATAAGTTTTTGATTTTATAAGTAAAAAAATCAAAAGTTAGGTTGAGAATAAAATTTGATAAGAATAACTTCCAAAAGTAAAAAAGTTAATAGCATGTTTGGATGTGCACTCAAAAGTCACTTTTCTTCTAGAAGTGGCTAGAAGTCAGTTGGGTATCGAATTTCAAAACGATTTTTAAAAATTAAAAAGTTAACTTTTTATAAAGTAAAATAGTTTTACTTCTGACTTCTGCTTCTAGAATCCAAACGCGCTATAATTTTTTATAAAGTAATATGGAGTATTTGTTTACTTCTTAGATTGATTTCTGCTTCTGGTATCCGAATTTCTTAACAAAAAAAGGAAAAAATATCCTCTAATTTCTGGGGTTAATTTTTACTTCTGGTATCTGAACACCTTGTTCTTACATCCAAAATAATATCCAAAATAATTGCCTTGCTCATTGTCCACCTGTTGCCAAACTCTTTACAGTGAGTTATTAGGACTACTACAGTCATGTACATCTTCTGTCATTATCCTTGTACTTTTAAAATTTAATATCTGGAAACAGATTCCTAGTAGATTTCCCAAAAGATATGCACAAAGTGAAGGTCGGTCTAGGTTCTCTTCACCTATTGGTCCCATTACCCCAAAACTCTAATAAAGAAAATAAAAATCAGATATATTTTATCTCACGTCTTCAACTAGAACTGTTCTGTTTCTCCTTCTAGTACTCTGTTGTTATTATTATGAGAAGAAAAACAAGACCCAGACTTGGACTTCTATGTTCTGAAATGGGTTATTTTTTATTTTAATTTTGATGGATGAAGAGGAAAGAAAGTCAATCTAATAGTAGTATTGAAGAAGAAAAAGTATGTAGTTCTTGGTGATCTTAAAAATTACAGTTTCTGTGTACGTTGAATTTACTCAAACTTCATAGACTCAATACTTCTTGTGAGAGTGTTTGCTGCTGAAGTTTTTAAATTCAGAATTTGGTTGGTTGAAGAAGAATACTTATAAGATCTGAAAAAGCCACCTGGGATAGAAGGTCTGTAAGTAACTTCATACTGTTTATATTTCATTTTCTTGATTACTGATTTTTCTCAAATCTTCTTCTTCTTCTTCTTCTTCTTGTTAACTTAGTCTTAGGACTTGGAACAAATTATAACACAAATACATTGAACAAAGAAAAGTATGAATTTTTGGAGTAAGGGTGCTCTCATGAGCTGATCCTTCCCAAGAAAAGATATTTGATTTGGAGAAAGGGGAGTTGGAAATTTGGAGGTTTAGGGTCTATTGCAGTGGGGGATCTTGAAATTTGAATAGTGGGTGTTTGATTTTAGAAAGAAGCATTTTTTTTTGGCATAAGAGTGGATTCTTGAGCTTGGGTTCTAAGGAGAAGAATTTCTGTAGTTATGGGGTATCTTATTCCTCGTTGATTAGCTTCATTATTAGGGGTTTAATGAATGAACTGTGATGAAAAAAGTAGTACTCATTACAATGTTAAAAAGAGTAGTAATAGGGTTGTTGGTTTTTCATCAATTTGTATCGGTTTCTGCCGCTGGAAATGGATTTTCTAATTGTAATTGTGACGAAGAAGAAGGTTACTGGAGTATAGACAGCATTTTACAGTGCCAGAAAGTTAGCGACTTTCTTATTGCCACAGCTTATTTCTCGATACCAATCGAACTTCTTTACTTCCTTAGTTGCGCGAATGTTCCATTCAAATGGGTTCTGTTTCAGTTCATTGCATTTATAGTTCTCTGTGGAATGACACATCTACTCAATGCATGGACTTACAATGTGCATCCGTTCCACTTAATGCTCGCAATAACTGTGTTTAAATTTCTCACGGCTCTTGTTTCATGCGCAACTGCGATTACTCTATTAACTCTCATACCTCTCCTTCTCAAAGTTAAAGTTAGAGAAGTTTTTTTGAAGAAAAAGGCTTGGGAGCTGGATAGGGAAGTTGGGATGATGAAGAAACAAAAAGAAGCAGGTTGGCATGTTCGGATGCTGACCCATGAGATACGTAAGTCTCTCAATAGACATACTATACTATATACAACTCTTATTGAACTGTCGAAGACGTTAGACCTGAAAAATTGTGCTGTTTGGATGCCTAATGAAGGCAACACTGAGTTGAATCTCACACATGAACTTAATGTGAAGAAATCATCCAAACCTTACAGTCATTCAATTCCAATTTCGGATCCAGATGTAATGGAGATTGAGGGAAGTGAAGGAGCCAAGATTCTTAGTCCAGATTCTGCATTGGGATTAGCTAGTAGCAGTGGCTCTGATGAAGTAGGTGCTGTAGCTGCTATTAGAATGCAAATGCTGAGAGTTTCGGATTTCAAAGGTGGAACACCAGAGTTGATCCAAGCCTGTTATGCTATTCTCGTTTTGGTTCTTCCTAGTGAAAGTTCTAGAGTTTGGAGCATTCATGAATTGGAAATTGTCGAAGTGGTTGCCGATCAGGTTGCTGTGGCACTATCCCATGCTGCAGTGCTTGAAGAATCTCAGTTGATGAGAGAGAAACTTGTAGAGCAGAACCGGGCACTTCTACAAGCTAGAAAGGATGCTATGATGGCAAGTCAAGCGAGAATTTCATTTCAGAAGGTGATGAGTAAAGGAATGAGAAGGCCGATGCATTCAATTTCAGGCTTGCTATCGATGATCCAACAAGGGAATGTAGGAGATGGACGACGGATTGTTATTGATACAATGGCAAAAACAAGTAGTGTGCTCTCAACACTGATAAATGATGTAATGGAAATTTCTGCAACGGGTGATGGAAGATTTGCATTAGAGCTAAGAAATTTTCGGCTTCATTCCATGGTAAAGGAAGCAGCTTGCTTAGCAAAATGCTTCTGTGTTTCTCATAATTTTGATTTCTCTCTTGATATCGAAAATCCACTGCCTGATTATGTGTTGGGTGATGAAAAGAGGATTTTTCAGGTTTTACTACATATGATTGGTAATCTTTTGAATGGTTGGGATTCAGGAGGGCACGTAAGTTTCCAGGTATCCTCAGTAAATGCGAATCATATTAGGAATGACCAAAGATGGCCACCCAATTCGTATGGGGGATATGCTAGTGTCAAATTTGAAATTTCCATAAACGGCAGTAATTCTCCGGACAACTCAATGACGTCGGTAGCGATTTCTAACAGGAAACACAACAGTGATGGAATTGAGAGTGTACTTGGCTTCAGTGTCTGTAAAAAGCTCGTACAGGTAATTTCAATGATATGTTTGTTTCGTAGATCTTCTCCTCGGAGTTTTATCATTTTATTATTTGATTAAATTTGATTCCAAATCTGTGAAGTACAAATGGAAAGGGCTACTGTGGTTGCAAGTCAGCAACATCTCAAAACCAATGAGCACTTTTCATGATTCATACTCAAGTTCATTTAAACACTATGCAGATGATGCAAGGAAACATCAGAGTAGTTCCGAACTCCCGCGGCGTTCCTCAAAACATGACCCTGATACTCAGATTTCATCTTCAACCATCATTTGCAGGAGCTTCTGTGTTCGAACCAGAGGCATCAGTCAATCACCCACCTTCAGATTCTCTTTTCAGAGGTCTTCAAGTTATATTAGCTGACGACGATGCTGTAAACAGACTTGTCACACGTAAACTACTTGAAAAACTAGGTTGCAATGTTTCTGCAGTTTCATCTGGATTTGAATGCTTGAATACTCTTGGATCAACAGGAAACCTTTTTCATATAGTTCTATTAGATCTTCACATGCCAGAAATGGATGGGTTTGAAGTTGCAGTGAGAATACGAAAGTTCCACAGCGGGAATAAGCCATTAATCATAGCTTTGACTGCAAGCGCCGACGAAAATGTAGGCGAAAAATGCTTGCAAGTGGGAATGAATGGTGTAATTAGGAAACCAGTTCTATTGAAGGGATTGGCCGACGAATTTCGTAGGGTCTTAAAACTTTCAATCTAAGGTGTGTCCAACTGAAACTTTGTAGAAGTAACATTGTATACTAAATTGAGTAGCTTACCATATTTATTCTTTCAAAGAGTTTTTGGACTTTTCAATTGATTCATGTTTTGCAACTTCTATCAAATGAGCCTCAAGAAAAGCCCCAATTCGATAGTTACTGTCTCACTTGTCAGATCAAAACGCTTATGCTCACACCATTTTGTAATCCTAGTGCATATAGTTTAAGTGAGATCTATTTTCTTTTCTTTTTTGTTTTGTAATCCGGTGCTAGCTCGAGGGGGGTACTTTTCGATTTTGGAGACGATTGGATGTCCAACACGCCTTGTGATACAATGAGAGCTTTAAAAGCGGATGTCATTGTAATACAATGGTAAAATCACTGAATACTGATACGAACGATACTAGTTGGAAACTCATCAACACTCGGTTACTATTAGCGTCGTGCTCATAACGCAGTTTTTTTTTTTTGGTGTTCCGGAATCCTGAACTGTGGTGGGTACATAACAGATTTTATTACTAAACCCATTGGACTTAGTAATGGACAACACATTATGCTTGTACAACTTTTTTTTATTAGATAGTAAGATTTATGCTTATTACAGAGGTTTGATAACCAACCTTTCGTATAGAAGGAAGCTTAAAAACCACCAGACCACCAGATGGTTCTTAACAACTGACTTTTTTAATTTTGAAATAACAAATTATTCAAACTCCAAACAATACTCGACTACTTGTTTACTCGACAATTTAAAACTAGTAACCACTATTACTCTAACCACTAAAAACACTACACATATATCAACCAATAACCAAGCATGCATGTTCTATTTTTAACATGGAATGTGCCCTGTGGGTGCTTTTGGTAGCTTTTTATTAACGAATTTAGCTTCTTAATACAAATATACCGACTTAGTAAAGATAAAATCAAAAATACTCCAAAATTAGAGACTTTTTATTTTTTTTTTGGGTAAAAATTATTCTTGTAATATTCAGTGTCCATGACAACAAGTTAATTGCGTACCGGAAAAACCCAATTTTTTGATAACTTTATTTAAATGTTGACATTTGTGAACTTCAAATCACTGAGATATATATTTTAAAAATGTCAGTAAAATCCGAACCCTACGCCAAATGGTTACAATTTTTCATGGTACGTACGCGACTTTTGAAATTGCAGAACCCTTCAGAAAAAGTGATTTTGAGATTGCAGAACCCTTCAAATAAGCTCATTGTTGTATCTTCCATGTAATAAGTATAATAGTCAATTAGTATTGACTTAGTCATGTAAACTGTCAGTTATGCAAGACTGACAGTGTAGTCAATTAGTCTTAGACATTCAGCTATAAATTTGTCTGAACAACAGTTGTATTAGCTAACGTTTATATTTTCAGTAATAAATATTTCTCTTCTTTTTCTCTGCTTATGTTCTTTCTTTGTTCTTGATATTATAGAATACACAAATTCTCATGGTATCAGACAGGTTGGTGATCTAAACAATTACAATTTTCAATTACAATCAAAGCTCAAAAATTTTGTCAATAATTTTCAGCTTCTGCTCAGGAATTAGGGCACCAATTCAATAGTTTTTACAAAAAATTAAGGTCAGGGTTCTTGTTCAATTCATATGGTAACTACAAGAACTGGAGAATATATCAAAAACAACATAAGTAAGAACATCAATTACAACAACAACAACAACGACGACAATAATAGAACAAATCATATACAATTTGATCAAGAAATGGCAACTACGACTGGAAATGGTACTTCTTCTACTCTTCTATTTACTAATATAGCAAATTTTGTGTCGATGAAACTGGATTCTACAAATTATCTTCTATGGCGAGATCAGTTTGAAGGGGTTTTGATATCTATAGATCTATATGGTTTTGTTGATGGTGAAAAAGTTGAACCTCCACAAAAGGTACTGGTGAATGGTGTTGAATCTGTTAATACATAATGGGTTTCCTTGAGAAAATTAGATAAATTTGTTTCAACATGTTTAAAGTCAACTTTTACTTCAACAATAAGTGGTGATGTTCTTGGTTTAGCTACTTCAAGGGAAATATGGCAATATCTTGAAACAAGTTTTAAAACTAAATTTATTGCTAGGAAAAATATGTTAAGAACACAATTGCATGGTATTATGAAGGATAATTAATCAATTGTTGTTTATCTTCATAAAATAAGTCAATAGCAGATTCTTTAGCTGCAATTGATGAAAAGGTTAGCAATGAAGATTTAATGATGTTTGTTATGAAGGGGTTAGGTAGTGAATATGATATCTTTGTTATTTCCTCACAAATAGGGAGAAACCATATTCTTTTGCAGAAGTCAAGGAAAAATTGCTTTCTCATAAGCAGTTTCTTATGGAAAGACAACAACATGTTAATGGTGTATATGATGAGCATAATCCTGCTGCCTTTTATATAAGAAATAATTCAGGAGGAAGTAGTAATACAAGAAGGTATCCTAATAAAATAAATAGCAATTGAAGAAATTACAGGAATGGTCAATATCAAAATGGGTTCAATTCAAATGGTAGAAATAGTTCAAATGGGGATAGGAATCAGAATGGTTCTAATACAAATGTTGATAGGAGAACTGGTTGTAATGCAAATGGTGATATGAGAAATTTTATTATTCAAAGATGTTTTGTCAGATATGCAGGAAACAAGCATATCTGGCTATTAGATGTTTCTTTAGGTACAATCCACCATCAAATGAATATTCAACAAATAATGCTCAAGCAAATTTTGCATCTGATTTTCAAGAATATCCTACTTCTCAAGCTTTTACAGGTGTGCTTAACAATAATGAATTTGTGCGTGATGTTCTTTCTACTTCTAAACCAGTTTGGATTTCTGATTCTTGAGCATCAACACATATGACTGGAGATAAGTCATTACTTCAAAATACTTCTTCATACAAAGGAAAAGAGAGTATTAGCATTGCCAATGGTAATACACTAACTATTTCTTTTACTAGTAATGTTAATCTTCATACACCAACAACTAGTTTCAGGTTATCAAATGTCTTACATATGCCTGATATGAAGCATAACCTATTATCAGTAGTTACATTCAAAAGAGATAATGCTTGTTTTATTACTTATGATCCTTATGGCTATGAAATTAGAAGTTTGAACAATCGTGATTTGTTAGCTAAGGTAGACATGGTGAATAATTGATTCATATTCCTTCTCAATTCTTGAAATATACTTCTTATGTTCTTGTTGCTTCTTTTGATGTTTGGCATAGTAGATTAGGTAATCCTTCTACTAGAATTGTTCAACAACTTCATAATCATAAAAATATTATTCTCAATTTAGAAATTTCAGATACCCTGTGTCATCCTTGTCAGCTTGCTAAAAGCAAAATACTTCCTTTCAATTTATCTCATTCACATGCTTCTTCTTCACTTGCACTAATTCATTTTGATGAGTGGGGTCCTGCTCTTGTTACCTCATTAACAGGACACAAAAATTTTATTATGTTTATTGATGATTTTAGTAGATTTCATTGGATTTATCCAATGCAATTGAAAACAAAAGCTTTACGGTGTTTTCAACATTTCAAGAATTTAATTGAGAATCTTTTTAAAACAAAAATACTTGCTTTTCAAACTGATGGTGCTAGTGAGTTAATAAAAGGACCATTTAAGATTTTTCTTGAATCCAATGGAATTCAAATTAGGATTTTTTGTCTAAAAACACCATAACAAAATGGTTTGGAAGAAAGAAAACATAGGCATATAACTGAAATGGATAATACAATGTTTTTTAATGCTTCATATCCTAAGGAATAATGGTATTATGCTTTTTTGGCAGCCACATATCTCATAAATAGAACTCCTACTCATGTTCTTCAAAATAAATCTCCTTTCCAAGTTTTATACAATGAAACACCAGATTATTCTATTTTGAGAAATTTTGGTTGTGTTTGTTATCCTTTTTTGGGATACTCAAGACTTAATAAGTTGTCACCAGAGTCAGTAAAGTGTATTTTTATAGGATATAGTCCTTTACATAAAGGATACAAGTGTTATAATCCAGATTCAAAAGGAATATATATTTCAAGGCATGTAGTATTTTCAGAAAAAGAATTTTATTTCAGCTCAAATTCTTGTCCTGATTCTTCTACTTCCATTGATTTCTTCTGAGCAAATACATTTTACTACAATTGTTACTAGATCTAAAAAGGGTATTTTAAAATCAAAGTCTTTTCTTGATCATGTTATGAATCATTCTGTCAAACATCCTTTTTCTACTACTTTTACATCTATACTTAATACTCATTCTGAGCCAAAAACTTTCAAGACTGCTATACAACATCCAAAGTGGCAAGTTTTAATGAAAGATGAATATGATGCATTGCAGGCAAATGGAACATGGGATTTAGTTGATCCTGAACCTTATATGAATGTTTTGGGGTGCAAGTGGGTATATAGGATAAAGTTAAAATCAGATGGAACTGTGGATATGTATAAATCTAGGTTGGTAGCACAAGGATTTAATCAACATGATGGAATTGATTATGGTGAAACTTTCAGTCCTGTGGTGAAATCAACAAATGTAAGAGTAGTATTAACATTAGTTGTTACAAGAGGATGGAATGTGAGGAAGTTAGATGTTTCAAATGCATTTTTACATGGTGATTTAAATGAAAATGTGTATATGAAGCAGACACTAGGTTTTGTTAGTATTGAATTTCCGGATAGAGTTTTTCATTTGAAGAAGAGCTTGTATGGTTTAAAACAAGCTCTTGGAGCTTGTTTTTCAAAAATTTAGTGCATCTTTGATATCCTATGGCTTTGTGAGATCAATTCGAGATTTTCCAATGTTTGCTTATGTGGTTGATTCAGAAATGATGGTTTGTTAGTATATGTTGATGATATTATACTAATTGGAACTTCAGATGGCTTGCTTAATGATTTGGTGAAGTTTTTAAAAGTAGCCTTTGCAATGAAAGTGTTAGGAAATCTTCATTACTTCTTAGGATATAAGCAAATAGAACAGATGATGCTATATTGTTGACACAGAAAAAGTATACTTTGGAATTATTGAACAAGGAAAACATGCTTGAATGTAATCCTTGTAGTACTCCAGTAGCAAAAGGACCTAGAGTTTTTATAAATGATGGTACTTTATTATCAAATGCTTTTGAATATAGAACAACAGTTGGTATTTTGCAGTACTTATGCTTAACGAGGCCTGATATATGCTTTGGAGTGAACTATGTGAGTCAGTATATGCATGCACCAACTGATGTTCACTTATTGTTAGTCAAAAGGATACTGAGGTATTTAAAAGGGACAATTGGTTATGGTATTACAATGAGAAAAGGAAATGTTCAGTGCTTGAGGGCATATACAGATTCTGATTGGGGAAATTGTCCTGAGACAACAAGATGATCAACATGTGGATATGTAGTTTTTATGGGTAATTCAATAATTTCTTGGTCTAGATAAAAGAAACCAATTGTATCCAGGTCTACAGTTGAAGCAGAATATAAGTGTTTATCCATTGCTTCTGCAGAATTGGAATGACTTGCTTCTTTGTTTTCTGAGTTACATATTCCTCTTGAATAGCCTGTAACTTTGTATTGTGATAACACAAGTACAATATATTTGTCTGCTAATCCAGTTTCACACTCCAGGTCAAAACATATAAAGATACATTATCATGTTGTCATAGAACTTATCAACAATGGATTTCTGAGTATTGAACACATATCTTCTGAAAATCAATTGGCTGATTTGTTCACAAAAGGTCTTTGTGCTCCTATGTTTACTTCATTGTTGCATCAATTGCTGGGAATTCATTCTACAAAGAATTCTAATGGTGCAATTACTTCTTCTGATGCTGATTCTCAAGCTTTGTCTTCTAATTCTTCTGCTATAGTTAATTCTAATGCGTTTTTTTTTAGATAAATTTGTTTGTGTTTGAATGTATAGAACTAGAATCTAGAATGCATAGATTGGATGTCCAAACAACACACACACAGACCCCGGTGATCATGATGCTGTAGTAGGAGGAGGGCATATGGCCTGAGTGATGATGCCCATAAAAACTGCGCACTTACATATTTTGTTCCAAATGCTTATGGTAAAGCACAGAGATCTTCAAGACAACATAGATTTTTCGTTCGTTAACCTTAAGATGTTAACGATGGTCGGTCGGCGCTTAGCACTACAACAGCTTTAGGATTCAGGTCACATCATCCATCAGAGAAGCTGGACCTGCTCAAAGTTGTACATAGTATACATAAAATGGATCAGCGCCAACAAGTAGAAGATGGTCCGGGTTAAAATCAATACATACAATAACAAATATCAAACCATAGAAAAGAACACCTAATTAAGATCCTAAATTACTTTTCATCTTCAATATTTTACGAAAACAAACCGTCGAGACTCTAGACAAGTTGTATTTGCGATTTACCTTGTGCAGTGACAGCAATAGTTAGCTTAGGATTAAAGGATTGATGTCAGAATTATTTCCCTGTAGGTCATATTTATGTGTGTATGAATGAAGCCTAAAATTATGAACCAAAGAGCAAGGGTTAATTGGTGAGTGAGCACTTGAGGGAGATGAGGCAGAAAGAACATTGGTGGCAATGTGGCATGATTAACTTAACTAAACTAGAAAGACTTGAGTTATATTATAAGATTGACATTCTATCCAGTAAGACTACACAGAGGTCTTGGATTAAAAAATAACCATAATGCTTGATCAAATTATACATCATAACAATGCACATCTGCAGTTGCACCAGCAAATCCTGCAATTTAATTTATTGCAAATCGTCAATGCTCTACACAATGCTCTACACAGATCTACCATCCTTAGATTTACTTTCTTGGTAAAAATGCCATCTCTAACATCCCCCAAATTATGGATCTCTAGTTTACCTTTTAAGGAGGTTCAATCCTTTTAACCCTTAAATGGCAAATCCATTATCCCTTGCCATGAAAAATATTGATAAAGATGTTAAATTGCCAACTTCTTTTTAGCGTTTGACTGTACTGTTTTCGACCCTTGCAACCTAATTGTAACATTATATCTGTAATAATAATATGAGTTTAAATTTATAAAAATGGCACAAAATGTAAAAGCTAGTAAACAAATTCGAAGGAATCTCTCTTGAGCAATCATATTTCTTAAAAGCTTCTCCAACTCCACTTCTTCTGTTGGGGTCCCACTCTGTGAGCATCAAATAATGGAATCACTAATTTTGCCATCTGAAGCATGTAAAACAGCAGCTTGTACATCCCTGCTGTAGCATCTCCAAGCCTTTGAACAATCACATCGATGCATACCTTAAGAAGCAGATATGTGTTGCGGAAAGAGGTATATGTACAAATGTTTGGAGAACCCAGAGTGAAGAAAGCTCCCTTTATTTCTCTGTTAATTGGAGATAAGACACTCTCAATGAACATAAACCCAAAGTTTCAACCCCCTCTTAAAAAAATGAGCAAGCGTACTGTACTTAAGCTTTGCATTTTTCATCCTGCGAGACAACAGTGGGTAGGAGTCCCTCCCAGGTCTAGCTATGCTAAGGTTTCATGACGCAGTCAAGCTTCCACGACTGCAAAATACTCCGTTATAGGAGATTTCTAACTGAACTCCTATGCCCACTATACTTCATGATCTCTTGCATCCAGCTGCCGGTTTGATTCAAAACCTCACTTGAAAAATCACATAGACCAAAGTTGAAATGTATCTAAAAACAATGTTATAATGGTCTGAATCTTTAGGGCAATTTTTTTTTTGTATTTCCTTCCCTTGCAGGTAGATCAGATAATGAGATGAAATTCAAGTAATTAGATAATGAGATAGAATTCAGGTTTTTAACACCTGCATCACCTGTAACTCAGGTCTAAATCAAGAACTCAGGTGAACTGAGACGTCTAAGTAAACACATTTTTCAGGTAAATACATCAGTGTATATAAATTTAAAATGCTATTGTGTATCATTCGAATATTCAATAGAAAAATAAAAGCATTATAATTTTAAGATGCTGATATGCTAAGCCTCTAGAGATGGCGATATGGATTGCAATGGAGCTGCTCTATCATCTCATATATATAAATAGAGTTTACAAGTTTAAGAACTAATCAGGTCAGATAAATGTGATTCCTGAATTTGTTTTAGCTTTGTAAAAGTAGAGATATGGACAGAGTTAGTGCTACTTAGATGTTCTTGCATTTGAGTTTAAATTGCTATGATTGAAATTGATGACCAGCAAAGATTGCTATAGCTCTTCCATCAAATGAAATTATTATTGATGAAGTGTTCTATTGTACGCTTCTCTTTGTCATGGATCAGCAGGTAAAGGTTCTGCATTTTGTGAGTCATACTTATCAAGAAAGCCTAAAGGTTCTGCATTTTTCTCAAACTCATACATGAGTAGTTCAATATATATGAAAAGTACAGATGAGAGATATAGCTAAAGATAAACTATAGAAACACATTCAGGGTGCAATGAGTTATGCATTTACCAAGCTTCAAGAACTGGTGCTAGGATAGGGAGCTGAGATGTCTTTAGGTGCGCATGCATGTGTTGAGGTATCATTAGCATGTATATCCGCAATTTAGATATGTTAGGGATATTGTATATGCAAGGATTTTTACTGCATTCAGTTAAAGAGGAATACACTTAGTTTGTTTGAGATGATGTTGGTGCAGTTGCAGCTTTGTTGCAGCTTTACAATTGAACTGTTTTTAGTTTGCTGTATCTGTAGCTGTTCAGATTACTTTGAGCAATTCTCCTGCAGTAAAGATTATGTGGTTTTAAAGCAACAGTGGATATAGTAAAAGCTTTATGGTCTTGCCATATAATTAGTGATTTCAAGGACCTGAAGTCTTGAATTTGAGATAAACAGTTCATTTATAGGCAAGTTCTAAACTATGCAGCTGTAATTAACTGTGTGCGGTTAGTTTATTGCCGGCAGATATATGTGTGCTTTCATTAGCAGGTACAGGAAGACGGATTGGATGGCTAAAGCTATTAGCAATGTAAGAACAATACATTCAAAAGTGCTAACTAAATCTAAGAACCCACAAACAGAATCTCAGAAATCAACATAAACATATTAGAAATTCATAAGCAATCAAAATATTACCTCTCCTTTCTTAGCAGAAGTATTCTTCTGCTTACGTCCAATATCAAGACTCGAAGGAGAGTGTTATGTCCTGAAAAACTCGAAGCCTCTTGTCGATTTTCATTGTAGGATTGTTATTACTACTTCCCACTGCCTTCGCCGCTTCATTATTGGGTCCAAGTACTGCAGCAAGGATAGCATCTTCAAAGGCCTTGTCTGGCAACAAACAGCGAAAAATCATTATCGTCTTCTATCGGATTCTTCGAGTTTGGCTCTGTTCTGTTTGCTCGTGAACTTCAGTAGTGAGCGGTTTCATAGATTCATCCTATATAAGCTGCTGTTGGTTTACATTGTTGATGGACCTATTTTTCTTAATACCACCTCCTACAAGAGGATCAAGGTACTGTGTGGTTAGAGATGAATTATTGGTCAGCATCTGTGATGAGTGATAGAATGGTGGTGTGGTGCAGCAACGTTGAAAGAGTTCTTTGATTGTGCTCCAGCAGCGACAGGTTTTGTGCTTTTACGCAATAGAGGATTATGGACCACCACCCGGGGGGGTTTGGCATAATTATTGACCGCCAACTGATTAGTCTCCATCACAGGTTTTGTGATTTTCTGCAATAGTGGTTGATTGGCAACAACTTGATTCCTACTTCTAGCTAACGAATCAAAATTCTCATCGCCAAAACTGTCATTTTGCGATTTTGGAATGCTTCTCCCCAAGGATGCAGATGGAGGCGCAGAAGGCTACTTGCAAGGCTGAGGTTGCCAAATAGATGAAGAAACCAAGAAAGCTTCGAAAAGATGCCCCTGTTCAACTCTGTTCATCATTTCTGATTCAAGATCTTCGAGCATTTGTTGAGCCCTTTCAAAAGCTTTGGGATGGGAGTCCACACCTCTTGGTCCATCTGCCATTGCTGGTCTCACTCTTAGAAGAGTCTCTTTGGCTTCGGCAATTCTCCCTTGTTTCATTAGACATATACCCAAATTGCACATCTTGTTACTATCTGTCGCAATCAAAAGGGCACGTCTATAAGAATCTTCTGCTTCGACATAGTTGTTTTGCTGCATAAACGCCCATCCTAAGTTTCCCTGGCAACACAAAAATAATCGAATTACAATGTTAGACACTTCAGATTTCTCAGAGGAACATTAAAACAAAAGGTCTTTAGGTCAAGAGTATACAAAGAGAGAACCAATTAAATTACCAGTAATCGAGTTGCCTCTTGTTCGACGCAGACCTGAAATTTCTTTCCCTGAGACCAGGCAGTCTTAGTACGCTATCCGTTAAACGCCATACCTTGTTGAATTAGGTATAATTTATGCTTCAACAATGATATTTGATTGTCTAATCTTCCACATCTCTGCATAGATTGAATTTCATAGTAACAATTAACCGTTGCACTCAAATATAGCAGGAGTAGTAGAACTTGAGAGAGGGCAATTGAGGGGAAATTTGATTATACAGTACCTTGAAGAGATCCAAAAGAATATTATCAAGAGACTCCTGTACTTGATCAGAACATCGACTCCTCAAAGACTTAATAGCTTCAATGGCTTCTTCGGCCCGATTCTGTTGTTTCATAACAATCGCCATATCTTTCAAAGCGCTATCAACTTGATCTCCAGCGTTAATCGCAGTCCAGAACAGCGGAATTGCTTTCTCCAGATCTTTATCCACTAACTAATAAACCATCAAATAAAAAATACCCAAATTAGATAAACCTAACACAATAATTGCCTGACAAAAGGGGTGTTCATGCTAGTTTAATTACCTTAACGTTTTTGGCACGGACATAAGGAGTATCACCAACAGGAACCTTAAGAGTAACATGAAAGGATTCAGATCGAGTCCTGGAGACACTAAGAACCGGTTTTACTGGTGAACATGTTGCTGATTTTGAAGCAGGAGGTCTGAAACCAGGGAGGCCATTCCATAGATCTTTCTGTTGCATCATCTTCTTATAATCTTATTTATTTTTGAAGATATCATTGCTTAAATGGTGCAGCATCAACTTGAACAATAGCACCCTTAACCAAAGTCTGAGTTCTAACCAACTCGTTATTAGATGTGTTGTAAACGACATCAAGAATACAGGATTTCCTGGTTATACTCTCACTTCCCCATGAATAAAATAGTTAACTTGAACCAGTATAAGAAATAATGTCCAGTAGGAGCTCGTATTTCAAATAATATAATTCCAAGTACAGATTGGAAACCGTAAACAAACACATTATTTGTGTACAAACAAACCACAGGATCCCACATTGTAACCCTAGACAAACACATTGCTTATTTAGTAACAAAACCATAAGATCCCACAACAAAACCCTAATTAAACACATTGCTAACCTAGCAACAAACCACAGTACGAATCCAACATCAACATGATATAGAAAAGTATGAGAATTAACCAATTAAGAACAGTAGTGCTAAACAACTTAAAACACAACATTGTCACTTTTCAGACACAAACATGTGGCAACTCAATCCTGCATCGATTTAAGAACAAACTACAAGGAAAATACTAACATAGAATCTTCACATATGTAAAAAACAACAAACCAAATGAGATTTACCAAACATTAATAATTATCAAAAAAAAAATATAGCTAAAGCAGCTCATGTGTAGAGAAAATTGGACAATAGAAGGATAATGAGATAAATCAAAATAGATTTCGATCCAAGAATATGTTCTCAGCAAACATTGCTACTGCAGTCTTTAATCCCAAAACAAAATTACATAAAACAAAAATCTCTAATTAAGAAAGAAGACCAAAATAGCAGCTGGTAAAATATATACTTAATCTTGAGGGATTTCAACAGTACCATCAGCAATCTCGTCCTGAAGATCCTTTGGATTCTTTCCATCAACAGTACATCCAACAGAAACACATGTTCCAAGAATCTCCTTAACAGATCCAGTCAACTCCTTAGCCATAGATCTTGGCCTCATAATCTTAGCAATTTCAATAACATCATCAAGTGAAATATTACCACCGTGTTTGATATTCTTTACCTTTTTACGATCTCTTTCTGGTTCTTTAAGAGCTTTGATAACCAAAGCAGCTGCTGAAGGAACCACAGAAACCTTAGCTTGACGATTTTGAACTGTAAGTTTGACAGTAACCCTAAGACCCTTCCAGTCTTTAGCAGTTTCCTTAGCAATATCTTCTCCGATCTTCTTTGGAGAAAGGCCTAGTGGACCGATCTTTGGAGCAAGAGAACTTGCTGCACCAACTTCACCACCAGTTACGCGAACGTAGACCTCTACGATCTGCGTGGGATCCATTTTAGGAGGCATGGTTCTGCTGGGATTTTTTTAGGGTTTTGGATGAGGAAGGAAGAGGATAGAGAGTGATGAAATGAGAAAAAAAACAAGCACTTATATACAGAGATTAAGGGCCTGGTTGGGTTTCTACAACTGTTTTCTTTTAAACTAAAAAAGAAGCTTGAAGCCAAAATAAAATAAAAATATTTAGTATAACCGTATAAAACTTAATAATTGATTCTAAATCGTAACCAAGATGTCACGGGGTCGGTCCTTCGCCTCGACTTTATTCCGTGCGGCACTTGACTAGAATTCCGTTACTAGGCAAGTCAGCCTCCCAAACAAAGTTTAACCAACTTTGTGTAACTACTCAAGATCAAAACTCACAAGAAACTCAAGAACACTCAAGAACAAGAGAGAATGATTGAATGAGAGAATTAAGTTTGTATTACTCTCTTACTTTAATAATTGGATTGTTGGATGATTACAAATGAGAATGGCATCCCTATTTATACTAGTTGGGAACCAGGAATGTTCTAGAAACTTATCTAAGATCTATACAAATGTATGGCTAGAATCTACTTTTAGATTATTCCAATCTTATCCACAAATATCTACACTATTCTAGAATGTTCTAAGAAAAGGACAAATGGTAGAAGATTCTAGAATGAGGCTAGCCACTTAGCCAAAAGGGCTAGCCAAGGTGGTGCACAAGGGTGAATTAGCCATGTGCTGAGCCATTTGGTGCACCCCTGTGACATTCTCCCCCACCCGAATTCACAGACGTCCTCGTCGCGTTGTACTTGTCGATGAGATCTTTGTATTGCCAAAGTAAGTCTTCATGTTCCCAACTGGCTTCACTGTCTGGTTGATCCTTCCATCGGACAAGATATTCCTTATAAACTCGCCCTCCTCTTGAGACACGTCTGTGTGACTCTATGCTTGAAGCTTGTTTGTCTAGAGAGGTAATCATATTGAACGGGGCTCTCTTGGTAACTCCTCTAGACTCGTCATCTTGATCCGCATAATATGGCTTCAAGCAGCTAACATGAAAGACGGGATGGATCTTCATGTGGCTAGGTAGCTCTAATCTGTAGGACGCCCTCCCGACTTTCTTGACGATGCGAAATGGTCCTTCGTACCGTCGAATGAGTCCCTTGTGTACCTTTCGAAAGGCCTTGAACTGTTGTGTGTTCAACTTCAGCATGACTAAGATCATCTTCTTCGAAAGATACGGGTCTCCTTTTCTCGTCCGCCCATTTCTTCATTCGCTGAGAGGCTTTCTCCAAGTAGGCTTTGGCCAAGTCGTGCTTCTCCTGCAACTCCTTAGTGAATTGGAAAGCAGCAGGGCTCTTTCCTCTATATCCTCCAGCGAGTGTGTGTGGCATCAAAGGTTGTTGGCCCGTAGCCAACTCGAATGGACTATGGCCAGATGATTCACTCTTCTGCAAATTGTAGCAAAACTGAGCCACGCCCAATAATTCCACCCAATTTCTTTGGTTAGCGTTCGCGAAGTGTCTCAAGTACTCCTCCAATAAGGCATTGGTGCGCTCCGTTTGTCCATCTGTTTGAGGATGGAAGCTTGTGGAGAAGTTGAGCTCAGACCCAAGTAACTTGAACACTTCTGTCCAAAATTTCCCCGTAAATCTTGGATCGCGATCGCTAACTATGATCTTCGGTATGCCCCAATATTTCACCACGTACTTCACGAACAGTCGAGCAGCCTGTTCCGCGGTGCAGTCCGTAGGTGCAGCGATGAAGGTAGAATACTTGGTGAACCTGTCCACGACCACCAAGATTGATCCCAAGCCATCTACCTTGGGTAAGGCAGATATGAAATCCATCGATAAACATTCCCACGGTCTATCTGGCACTGGTAATGGCTCTAGAAGTCCTCCTGACTTCTTGTGTTCTACCTTATCCTGTTGGCATACCAGACACGTCCGAACATAGGCATCCACATCGTCCTCCATCTTTGGACAGTAATAACTTGCTTCCAGCAAAGCCAAAGTCCTTCTCTGGCCAGGGTGGCCTGCCCATCGGGTGTCATGACACTCGTGCATTAGTTCACGCCTCAGGTTCCCATGCTTAGGTATGAATATCCTGTTCCCATGTGTGAATAGAAGACCGTCTTTCAACCAGAACCGACGAGTCTTCCCCTTATTCACCGCATGAATGAGGCTCTTTGTAAAAGTGTCCTGTTCCAAGCCTTCCCGAACACGATCCGGAATGGTGCCCGATAATTTGGCGATGGCAGCTACACGTTCCAATGCAAGACTAGCAAGTTCCGCTTTTCGGCTCAATGCATCAGCAACATAGTTGGTGCGGCCTGGCTTGTATTCCAGCTTCATGTCGAACTCGGCCAGGAAGTCTTGCCATCGTGCTTGCTTTGGAGACAACTTCTTCTGAGTCTGGAAGTAGCTAGTAGCTACATTGTCAGTGAAGACCATGAAATGTGACCCAAGAAGGTAGTGCCTCCATGTCCGAAGACAGTGTATGACGGCGGTCATCTCTTTCTCTTGCACCGTGTAGCGCCGTTCCGCATCGTTCAACTTCCGACTTTCATATGCAAGTGGGTGTCCCTCTTGCATAAGTACTCCTCCAATAGCAAAGTCAGAAGCGTCAGTGTATACCTCAAAAGGCTTGGCATGATCAGGTAATCTTAAGACTGGCTCCTTCATCACCGCGGTCTTAAGATCATCGAAAGCGGCTTGGCATTCTTCGCTCCACGTCCAAGTCCTTGCTTTCTTTAGCAAATCCGTGAGCGGTGCTGCTCTCTTCGAGTATCCCTCGATGAATCTCCGGTAGTAGTTGGCAAGTCCTAGGAAAGACCGCAACTGAGCCACTTTGGTAGGCGGTTCCCACTCCTGATAGCCTTGATCTTCTTTTCCTCCATCCAGATTTGGCCATCACCTATCCAATGTCCAAGGAATGACACTTTGGGTTGAGCGAAGCTGCATTTCTCCTTCTTCACATATAAGGAGTTCTCCCTCAGTACTTGGAACACGACCCGCAAATGTGTAAGGTGCTCCTCCAAAGTGTGGCTATATACGACGATGTCGTCAAGGTACACGACTACGAACCGATCGAGATATGGGTGGAAGACCTTGTTCATCAAAGTGCAAAATGTGGCAGGAGCATTGGTTAGACCAAAAGGCATAACTAAAAATTCGAAAGCTCCGTACCTTGTGACACATGTGGTCTTTGGCTCGTCCCCTTCTGCTATTCGAACTTGATAGTATCCCGACCTCAAGTCCAGCTTCGTGAAGTATCGAGCACTACCCAATTGGTCGAACAAGTCTTCAACTCGGGGAATTGGATACTTGTTATTCACGGTGACCTTGTTCAAGGCTCGGTAGTCGATGCACATCCGAAGACTTCCATCCTTCTTTTTCTGAAACAGCACCGGGGCTCCGAAGGGGGCCTTGGAAGGTTGGATGTAGCCGGCATCCAACAATTCCTTGAGTTGCTTCCTCAACTCCTCCAATTCTGGTGGGGCCATGCGATATGGGGCCATGGCGGGCGGCTTTGTTCCAGGTTCTAGCTCGATCTGATGATCCACCTCCCTCTTAGGTGGTAGTTGCTTGGGCAACTCGGCTGGCATCACGTCCTGGAACTCCTGCAAAGCCTTTTGCACCTCCAATGGAACGTACTCGACCAGTTTTTCGCTTTCCTCGATGATGGTTGCTACAAAGGTGGGTTCTCCCTTCTGAACACCCCTCTTTAGTTGTAGAGCCGACAGTGCACTCGAGCAAGTCTCCTTGGTCCGGGTGGCTGGAATCACACATGGAGACTTCTCGTCACTGATGCTGACTACGCCGAGGCAAGGCACCACGGCAACTTTGGCACGATCCAAGAAATCCATTCAGAGGATAACTTTGAAATCGTCCATCTTTACCACCATAAAGTCGGTAATTCCCTTCCACGCGCCAACCTTCATTTCGACCCCCTTGGCCGCTCCGTGAACAGGTATGGCTTCGGAATTCACCGCCTTGATAGTGCTTGAATCAGCTTCAACCTTCAACTTCAATCTTTCGGCTTCTCCTTTAGAGATGAAGTTATGTGTCGCACCAGAATCGACCATTGCCTTGGTCTTCTGCTCATTTAGACTTATGTCCACATACATAAGTCCTTTGTTCTCATTTGGTGCTGGACGTTTTTCCTTGGGCTGGCTCTTGATGGCGCTCAACCGAACGGCTCCTAGGTGCGAGTCTTCGGTTCTCTCTTCATGCTCCGCAATCAAAGAGTTGAGCAAGTTCTTCTTGGGACAACTGTGGGCAAGATGGTCACCTTGGCAAATGAAGCATTTCTTCACACGGTTGTCTTGCCTTCCTTTCCACCCGTTGTTTGGCTTGGACCCTTCGCGGCTAGTCTGTGGCTTATCGCGGTAGTACCTGTCTCCCCCACCCGTTCCTTGTGATAATGGCTTAGATGGCTTGTTCTTGGCAAGTTGATCAGATTTGCTAGAAAAGTCATCAAGCTTCTCGACAGTGCTTAATGCGGTGGACAAGTCGGTAATACTTCTTCGTTGAAGTTCCATAGAAGCCCAACGAGGTAGGCCACGATTGAAGTGGTAGAAGCGGTCCTCGTCTGCCATTGTTAATATGTCTAACATGAGAGAATTAAATTGTTTGACATATTCAGAAATGGTACCTGAATACTTCAAATTGTGAAGTTTGTCCCGAGCTTTGTGCTCAACGTTCTCCGGATAGAACATGGCTTTGATCTCCCTTTTGAACTCTGCCCAAGTAGTGATGGTGCAGACTCCTCTTTCGATTTCTGCATATTTTCTCCTCCACCACAATAGTCCATCTTCTATCAGGTACATGGTCGCCGTGTCGACCCGTTCCTGCTCGTCATCAAGGCCCGTGGCCCTGAAGTATCTTTCCATGTTCCATATAAAGTTTTCCAACTCCTTAGCATCCCTTGCGCCGGAGTACTCCTTTGGTTCTGGCACACTCACCCTAGATGGTCCACGAACCGCCCCTCCTCGGATCAGGGTCTTTAGCTCATCGATTTGAGCTTGCAGCATCCTCACATGAGCATTTACCTCGCCATCTCGTTCCGATATGTCTCAAAAGAGACCTCCATCGATTTTTCCAAATCGTATTGTTGCTCCATGGATTCCCCTAAATCCAGGTTCAACTTTTCTACTTTTTCTTCCAGCGATCCAACACGAGATTCTAAACGGGGGCCCACTGACTTATCCCGTTGTTGTTTCTTTGTCTTCTCAACCTTTTCATTATTGTTAGTGATAACAACATTTGCATCATTTGAAGACATGGTGAGAGATCTTACCGAGAGTAGTATGAACGCAGCTCTGATACCAGTTGTCACGGGGTCGGTCCTTCGCCTCGACTTTACTCCGTGCTGCACTTGACTAGAATTCCGTTACTAGGCAAGTCAGCCTCCCAAACAAAGTTTAACCAACTTTGTGTAACTACTCAAGATCAAAACTCACAAGAAACTCAAGAACGCTCAAGAACACTCAAGAACAAGAGAGAATGATTGAATGAGAGAATTAAGTTTGTATTACTCTCTTACTTTAATAATTGGATTGTTGGATGATTACAAATGAGAATGGCATCCCTATTTATACTAGTTGGGAGCCAGGAATGTTCTAGAAACTTATCTAAGATCTATACAAATGTATGGCTAGAATCTACTTCTAGATTATTCCAATCTTATCCACAAATATCTACACTATTCTAGAATGTTCTAAGAAAAGGACAAATGGTAGAAGATTCTAGAATGAGGCTAGCCACTTAGCCAAAAGGGCTAGCCAAGGTGGTGCACAAGGGAGAATTAGCCATGTGTTGAGCCATTTGGTGCACCCCTGTGACAAAGAGCTTATACTATTCAATAATGCTCGTAATAATCATGTTCTCGTAGGGTATCATCCAGGCCTTCGGCGCAGGGGAATTGAGTATTTGGTCGCGTTTTCGGCTCGAATTCCTCCACACTATCTCCTTCGTTTTAATACAAATACAAAAAATGAAAAAGTGCTGACCAATTTAACGAAATTTATTTAACCAATTGGATTATGGTTCACCAAACGAAATAGGGAATAATATGTTTACCTGAATAGGATATTGGAATAATAATAAAAATATTTATAGGAACTTAAATAAAAAAATATTGGAGATGTTTGGTAACCATTTTTATAATAGATTATGAGCTCATAATCCATTATATAACCCATAATTCATTATATAGGTGTTTGTTAAAATATATAATAACTGATTATTTTAATATTAATTGAAAAAACTCATTATTTTCATAAGTAGAAAAAAATTATTTATAAAAATTATCATAATCAATTATTTTTTAACAAAAATGAATTAGATTTTTTTTCTTATTTTCTCTAAACTATCAAGAGAGAGACAAAAAAATAATAATGGACTAAAAAAAAATTCTTAAATCATCATTATTTCCTCTCCTTTTCGAGAGCATTTTTCTAAGATAATCAATTATCCCAAAAATATGTTTGTTAAAATTTATTGAAAAATGATTAATTACATAATCATTTTTCAATTTATGATTATCTATAATCATAAATGATAATCATAATTTTTACCAAACAAGGCCATTATAAATCATTTATTTACGAAAAAACCATTTTTATAAAAATACATATAATTTTTTAAAACTTCATATCTTTCTAACTATACGTCGAATTTTTATAACTTTTTATATATTTAGAAAACTCTTTGAATTATCTACATAACAAATATGTATAACGATATTAAATTTTTTATTTTCATTGATTTGAAGGCAAGTTAAAAAAAACTACATTTTTAATATGTTGATTATAATGGTGCTCAAACTTCAAACACTTTGTTTCATAATATAAATACAAAAAACATAAAAAAAAAACAACTTAATTTTAGGTGATGAAGTATAATAATGGAACACTTAATACGATAAAAATAACATTATGCATTATCGACGTGCGATGCACGTGCTCACTACTTGTCAGTATGATGTTAAATATATTTATTTATTTATTTATTTAATTAGTTAGTTAGTTATTTTGAAAACGACATGGTACTATAATTTACGTCTACATGGACAAGTAAAATAGTCAGAAACTGGAAAACTGAGTCTGTTTGACATAGTGACCACCTTCTTGTTCACTGCTCCCTATCTCAAGTTGTTTGGTTCGCGTCTCCTCTTGGCATGAGAGTGCAAGGTAACCACGGGCTCTCAATTTATAACCTGGTAGAGCAATGGTTGAATATGCAGGACAATGGTTATATTCTCACAATGGGTGCAGCTATTTGTTGGGCCATTCGGAAGTGCAAAAACGCATTAGTGTTTGAAGGAAAACAACCCAATGTTCAAGGAATCCTCCTAGTACAAGGATGGAGAAACTAAATTTGAACCCATTACCGATAACCAACCTATAATTTCTTTGAACCGTACTCCAGGTTGGTTACCTCCTAGTACTTTGTTCATTAAGATCAATGTAGATGCAGCAATTAGAGAGGGACAGTATGTGTGTGTTACTATTGCTAGAGACAGTAACGGACGCTATTGCGAAGCCATCACTAGACTGGGAATTTTAAATCTCCCTGTTGTAGCTGAAGCGAATGGTTTTCTTCTTGCCACTGAACTCGCTCATTGGCTGGATCTCACTTCAGTTATTTTTGAAGGTGATTTTCAAGTAGTGGTGAATATCTTAAAGGGTGAGACCAGGTCCTCCCCCTGGAGAATTTGGAAGATTATTGATGACATAAAGGCAAAGAGCATAAGTTTTCTTGAAGTGGTGTTCAATTTTATCCCTAAAACAGCTAACACTACATCCCATAGTCTAGCTGCTTTCGCTATCACTAACAAAGTCCAAGACATGTTGACGGCAACTATTTTTCCTCCTTGCTTTCATGATAAACATCGAGTTGAAATCTTCCTAAAATATCAGATCTCACTTTGGGTTGCTGCACTCGGTTATAATATGTTGTCAGTCATCGCCATCATAGTTGTTTCTTTTTTATTCCATTTGATAAGTTGGTGCCAAATTCTGATAAACTGGCATATCAAAGCTGGTTTGGCCTGTTGCAATTCTTACGACTGCAGTTTATTTTACCGGCCTTTACCATATTGGTTCTCAAGGTGGTGTATCCAGTGAAGTTTTTGTTATTTGTCTAGCTGCCTCTGGTTGTATGTTGTCTATAATATTGACAACATCCGATATGATGTAGGATTTCTGGACTGGTTACCCAGTTTTTGCTTCAGCAAGATGTATGTTCTATAGCCAAATGATTGGAAAACTGGAGGCTGGAGATGTATGAGCTCCACTTGTTTTCAAGTTATTTTTTTGCAAAGCTTTTCATGATCTTGCGCCACTTGAGAGTGCATATCCAGATCTTTATGAATATCGAGGTATTGATTTTATTGTTATTGAGGGAACATGTGTTATGCTTACATTTATGGATCCTATTATGCTTCATTGCGGTAGCTTTAAATTGCTCAAAGAGGTTTTAGTGCAACATAAGAAAAAAGGCTCACAAAAGTTTATGAAAAAAAGATGAACAACCAATATTGAAAGCATTCATTTAATTTTGAATACTGAAAAGTTAAATGCATGATAACACTGATGATAAATAAAAGGTCACTTTTTGTTGTTGTAAGTACTCAAACTACGGTCACATTTTCCCTCAGAATCCAAGGGTGGATTTGGTATTGTTTTTATTTTCTTAAAAGTAATTTCAAAACATAAATATAGTAATAGTTTTTTATATTTGTGTTTGGTTAAGTTTTTGTAAAGTGTTATTTATGTAAAACACTTCCAAAATTTACCAACTTTTAAAAGTAGGGGAAAATGAGCTTTTAAAAAGCTTCAAAAACAGAAGTTGTCCCACCTAATTTTTATATATGATTTTTCTTTTCTTGTACATAGAAATGTCAATCCCTTCTGAAATTTTTCTAATCAATTTGAAGAAGAGAAATTTGAATTACGGATGATCACACCTCTGATCTTGCTTCCTAAATGGCTGATGCAATTGCATAAAAAGTTGGCTTGACAACAAACCATTGAGCCTGACTTCCATCTTCAAGCAAGCCCCTTTGTGGAGCAAGAGAACCAAAACGATGAAGATGACACCAACCTTCAGAAGGCCTTCTCAAAGTTTGCCATTGTTTTTAGCTCTTAAATTTATGATTTGAACATCGCAAGATACGTGATTAATGAGATTATCAATTGTTAGTTAATCTGCTGCATTGCTATTATTTTTTCAAAATAAAAGAATCTGCAGTGACTATAAATGTTCCATGTTATCTCGACCTTGGAACCTAACTCGATAAACAAAGGTCAACTGTGTTGGAGAAAATAACTTTAAAATGATTTATTGGTCTTGTTAGGAATGGATCTTAGGACCAATGGTCATTAAGGAACACTAGCTCATTTCACTTTTATGAATTAACCTTTAGTCCCACATTTGAGAGACTAAAGATGTATCCTCCCTTTATTACCATGAAAGTTGCAACTAAGGGAGGGCCCTTAGGGTTTAAAAGCTTTTGTAGTTGGGGGAGTACTAAGGCAATGGGCTAGTTGGAGCAAACATATTTTTCACACATGTGATGTGCTTGAGTGCTTGCGGTTGCGGTTGCGGTTGTGGTTGCGGGTGTGACTGTGGCTACTACTGCAGGAATGAGTATGCTTGCGGGTACGGGCGTAGCTATGGCTGCGGGCCAACCAAGACTTACGTTTTTTAACATAAATTATTTCATTAAATTTTGTTTTAAATGTGGGGGCGTCTGACCCGGCGAGTATAAATCTTGTCATAATGGAAAATAAATTTTGGCCGTTTTATTACCGTTCCAAAAGAAATTTCGCACATAAAATTTTGATTAAATAAAAAAATTATTTTCATTTATTGCGACACTGATTTCACTCCATCTTTGGCTATAAAAGAAAAAAGAAATTTTCATTTCAAACTACTCTAAAGCAGGCTACTACCCTAGCTCTTTTTCCCTCTTATTGCTTTGTTTTACACAAATTGATTGGTTATTTCCCTTCCACTATCTTGTTGTTAAGTTCGTTTGAGGGTGATTTGTATTGTGCTTATACAAGTCATAACGGATAGTTCTATCCTGGACACATCTCCTCTGTTGGGGTATAGCATCTCTCATTCTTGAGGAGCACCCAAGGACTATTGTGTTAAGGACAATTTGTTGAGCAGTGGCTCTGTCCTTGTGTGTGATATCATTCAGAGATTTCTTAACCTTAACCGTTTATTCTGTTTAATACTTTTCATTGTTGCAGATTCAACAAACTGTTGGTTTAAGGAATGGAAGTCTAAGGCGCCTGAAACATTGCAAACAGAGTAAATAATGATGAATAACCTACATAAATTGTTAGCCTTTGCTTGAGGACTGAGTTGGGCGCCATCAGATGACCTCATAAATAAAATTAAAAATTGTTAAGCTTTGTGTATCGACTCAACGGGAACAATAATCATTAGCACGAAGCTCAAAGGTACACAGGTTATATCGAGCAATTCTCCACCAAGATTGATAGGAAATCCATTATGAGTACTTTTAAGCTATAAAATTTAGTTTAATCAAGCAATGCACCTAATGTAGTCAATCTCGGACGTTACTTGAGATAACGACGCTTTTCGTGGTATCGGAAGAATACCTTGACGATATATGAGATTTCGCTGACTGAGATTTGAACGTGAATATCGACCGAATCTCCCGTATCTCGAACGTGACGAGTCACCGAATCTAGGGTAAAACGAGTATTTACTATTCTAATCTAATGGTACCTAATCTCTTGACGAATCCAACGGTCCATGTCAATCTTTATCTCTCGATTCATTCTCAAAAACAGAAGAAACTTAATCTCATATTCTTTTTTGCGTTTGTATGCTTTCAATCTTCTCATAGGGTTTCAATCTTCATCAAGATCTTCTCTTAGGGTTTCAATCTTCATCAAGATCTTCAACGAACCCGTTGACAAGAATTATTCGATGACAAAAACATAGTTGCATACCTTCATCAATATCAACAAGTTAGTTCTGGTTTTAATTTGATTGTAGTTTTTGGATTTTAATGAGGTTTTGATTAGAGGGTTTTGTTTATTTAAGTTTTTAGAGTAATGGGTCATAATAAAATTCTATAGATGTTTTGTAAACAGACTACCAGATGTTTTTTGGGCTATTAAAAATTTTAAATTGGACATAGTTGATTTCATATTCAAATTAAGATATGTTTTTTAAATTACCAAGTTTGTGTAGTGTTTGGGAAATGCTTTGTCAAATGGATTCAGTCTAACATATTTAACAGTCGTATGAGCATATGAGATAGTTAACTTGTTACTTGCTTACAATACGAATTCAAGAGGTGTGCTCAAACTATTTGTCTCTAAAGATGATGGTGATTCTTGGACTGATTTGGTGACATTGGAGGAGGATCTGGGTATGGAATTCTCTTTTCCTGCTGTGATACGAAGTAATGATGGTTTAATGCACATTACTTACACATACAACAGGACCCAAATTAAGCATGTTGTTATACAGCCTTCGTAATTTTTAGTTAGGCCGAATTCATGTTCCGCTGCATTGTTTTTCTCATGTTCTTAGTCTTTCAAATTTAAGTTTTATATAGGTGACAATGTATCGCGTTTTCTGTCCAATACTTCATGCTTTGTCTCGTAGCTTTTTTGCAAATGATCAACATTTGGCACCATCATACAAACTCTGACACTCTCCATTATGTTAGTGGAGAAAAGAAAACCTTTCATAGTAGATTGGTATTTTGTGGTATTTTAGATGAGGCCTTGAAGCAGCAGCAACTTGAAAACATGGCCGACTTGTTTCATCCAGCAAGATAAATTTTTGTTAGAGCACTTGTTGCTGCTGCCCATTTGATGGCTTCTCTGCATCCATCTTTTTGGGACGACAAAATTTATCGTTTCACCCTCTTGCGAATCCTGACATTGTGCCAGGCAGTTGGTTTAGTTTCTTCTGATCCAAGGAGGACATGTTGACTGACGACTAGTATTATTCTTTTGCTCACTATCGGTAGAGGTCTTCGCATTACTAGTACAACATGCCTTGTCCGATCCTCATGTGTTATGCAAAATAATAGATCGAGTGCTTGGTGGACTGCCTAGCTAGTAGTTGTTTTGGTCTATAAAAGTATTCACAGTGCCATCCCAAATTCCTAAAGCCTGCATTAGACTTATACAGCTTATTAGTTTAGCCCCGTCGTGGTCATTGATGATTCTTTTAACTGATTATCTATTTTCCTTTCTTAAAATTTATGTTTATGTATTATATTTGCATTAGCTCTAACATTTACATGTATATAAAATTTGGATATAAGATTTGGAAGTTATTCCGAGATTTCGCCGATAATCTCCCTGAGATATCATTATCAAGGTGTCAAGGTCCGGGCCGCGACGAGACCGAGATCCGAGATTAACTACATTGAATGCACCACTAGGATCAGTAAGAAGCTTATACTTTTTGTTTTAAGAATATTTGAATACTGTTAGAGAATGATGAGTTGAATGAGTTTGAGAGCAGCGTCAGACCAAATTAACAAACGAAAAGTTGAAAGAGATTAACCTTTGTCCATGTTTTATGAACCACCTTACAAATAGTTTTGTTGTTTAATTTAAAGTTCAAAGATGTTTCTCGCATTATGACTCATACATATTTAATTCAAGTTATCAAAATCTTAGGTTAGTATGGTTTTGCAGTCTTATTTGAAGTTCAAATATATGTATTACGTATTACAACCGGTACAAATTCAAGGGAATACTACTCCCACTACATCTCTTATAGCTTGGTGGCAGCCTAAACCAAAGATTAGATATAAAATGGGTAAGCAAACTGTGTGGAAACAAAACAGTTAGTTATATGATCATTCGTGAAGTAGCTGCAGTAAAATATACTCCCTTCGTTTCAGCAAAAATATTACTATCACTTTTTTATTTTAACCTAAAAATAGGCCAAAATAAAAAAAATGATAATAACACTTTTACTAAAACAGAGGGAGTATTATTTTTTCCCATTAATGATGAGCATCAACTTTGCAAAGGTTATATTATGACAAAACATTGGTGCTACGGTGTTTTTAGCTAATTATCATGGTTGACCAAGTGAGACAATTTATAATTTATACTAACAAACAACAAATAGGATGTTTGACTAACAAACACCAATATTTAACCCAAAACGAAGATCATTTAGATATAGTTGGTGTAATAATTACCCCACATGTAATATCAATAAAAAGTTGATTATACAGAGTTAGTTGCAGTACTAACAAAGAATGAAACAAAAATTAAACTCTCAAAAGAAAGTAAGAACAAAATTACCTTGTTGAGTTTGGTGTTGATGGTGGATTTTTGACAAATGAGAAAATTATAATATTGTTTTTTGCCTAGCTACAGAAGCATGAAATAAATATGTATAAATTACTGACCCGGCATCAGAATTATAAATACAAATTGTTATCTTAAATTATGCAAGAGAATTGAGAATGCACACTCATCTCACGGCTAAATTAGCTCTGTAGCCCTTGTACACATATATGCGTCATAGAAATTTCAGAGCTTTACTCAACAAAATCCTCGTTATTTCATGTTCAAACATGCAAAATATTTGTATAAAGCATAATTTACTGATTATATAAAATTACAAACATTCAAAATAGGGGCTACGCCATATCTGAATAAAAACGCTAATTATATGCATACCATCTAATTTCAGAGTCGCATCAAGCATAATCTTAAGTTGCAAACTTCCACGACTGGATATTTTGAATATGCTTTGTATGCACTGCATAAATGCTAACATTAAATCTCATACGACTGAGAAACCATAAATAGACCATAAATATGGCCACGACATTAACAAATGTCAAAACTAGTGATGCACATGCAATAACCATGGCACTGGCAAGTGCTAGCCTTAGCGAACCCTAGCCACAGTCTCATCACAAACAAATGGTATACACACATGTGCCAGAAGGTCAGAAAATAAAGCCAACAAAGCTAATATGCCAAATGGCTAACAAACTAGCACTGAAAAAATGGGACTAACTAGTTAGCGGTACCAGCAACACAAACACTAACTAGGTTGCGCTGGCCTAGCACATGCGCTAACTAAGTTAGCATCACCAGCAGCGCAAACGGTTGTGCTAGCACAGGCGCTAACTAAGTTAGCTTCCAACAACGTAATGGCTTGTGCTAGCACAGGTGCTAACCAGTTAGCGTTTCCAGCAACGCTAAGCGCCTGTGTTTGCACAAACACTAACTAGTTAGCGCCACTAGCATTAGTGACAAGCTTCCCCCTCTTTTCCCTTTGCAGGTCTTTTCATCCTTCATTATAATACCTATTCTCTGTTGTTAATGCCAATACTAGGTTACTACCATACTGAATTGGCACGAACCCATCAATAACTTAATATTACAACAAACTCACGTGTTTTGAGTCCATAATTCCACTAGCTCTACGAGAAATCAAATCATAATGGGGGGGTAAAACATGGGGTTTGGTATGGAGGTTATAGCGACATGGGTGTAACGACATCCCATGATAAGTAAGTTACAAAGTCGTGGAAAGTGTGAAATAGTTAACGGAGTAATAGGTTCCTGAAGATTCCAAGGCGGTTGAACCACTAACCCCACAACTCCCACATCTCCGTTTCTTCACTATCTCCACAACTTTATAAGGAAACATGTGTACTCTTTATTATTATAAATAGACTAATCAACCCATTCCAGAAACATAACAAGCTTACGAATCTCTTACGCTCTGTTACTTTCTCAATAGTTTTACAATTCTACACAGAATTTAATACATTCGTTTCCTTCAACTTTCTTTGTTTCCCTCCCCTGTGATCAACCAATTTCCTCTCATTGTGACCGAAACAGGGTGGAACGGCTATTATCGTGGTTTAGGATGTCTTTGTACGATTTTGATCTCTGAATCTAAATAAAGTACTTCTACAATACATTGTTTTGCCTATAATCAATTTTAGATACTAACAATTGGCGACCACAGTGGGAGATCAATCTCTCGGTCCCGAATCCAATTATTCGACCGTCAGAAAATCAATTCTTCAATTATTCAAAAATGATGGATCGTAGATCGGGTTCATCAACCAATCCCAATTCAAGTTCAACACTCACTCCTAACCCCGACAATACCAATGGCGGAATTCCAGAGACTACTCCTTAAAATACCACCATTGAAAAATCAAAACTCCTCTACGTACGCTGTCAAAAACAAGGAGCAGGCATCACCTACAATGGATGATTTAATGAAGCAGCATGATACCTTGGAAGAAACTGAAGTACCCATGGCCACTACCCAGAAGGAAGTTCTTACTTTTCTTAAGACTCTAACAGAGCAGTTATCACTGGAGCAGCGTCATCGTCAAATGGAAAAAGCTAAGAACACAACTGCCGACGGCGCCAACACGTCAAAAGCTAACGTCCGAGCAGATGATGAAGTACATGTTATCACCGACCGTATACCAAAGAGGAGTCAACAACAACAAAATTTTATCACTCGTGAAAAATTGGAAAAGCTCATACGAAATCATGGAAAAAGAAGGTTCATCATTATTCCACCAATATCAACCCCCTTACCCAACTGAAATCTAGAGGATTGGATTGCTTTTAGTGAGCACACATTACCTTGTTATTTTTTATTTTTTTTATGATGTGAGGAAGTATTTACAATTTTGGGTTTTATGTTGCAGAGAAAAGGATAACAAATGATGGTTGAGTTGGGGGTTCATTTTGACAACGCAGGCTTCTGATTTCCAGACAATGCTCCCACATGGACTTCAAATGTAATAAAAATCAAGCAACCCTAATGCCCAATGTATCATATCAGTAAATCAATTTTTTTTGGAAGTTTATAAATTCTTTAATGGTTGTTCTCTGAACAAGAGGAGCAAGAGTTGACACTCATGGTGAGGCTGGGCTTAAAGAACAACTTTGGGGTGTTTTCTAAGTTGACAAATAAGTATTTGGTGTCAATAAGAGGATCAAAGAACTTTTACAGGTCATAATGATATGATACCCTAGCTTTCCTTTTAGTCAGCTTTTCAAATTGTGTTATCCCTATGGTAAAAACCTCTGTAAATGATGTTATACCTGTGGTGAAAACCTTTGTAGAGGGTACAAGGATAATTGGACGTCTATGTGTCGGTTAGTATTGTGGAAGTTTGAAACTCTAACTTTTTTCTTTCTCTTTATAATGTAATGTTCTGGGAGCTTTCTCTTCCTACCCTAGGTATTTTTTCTCCAAATACTTTGATTTTGTAAGTTATAATTTACTTTGTCTTAAAAAGAAACCATGGATGAGTTTAAAGCCACATATGAGTTAGCTCTATACAAATAGTGAGTTAGCTGATGACCAACTAATCATGTTCCTTTTTTATTATTACTGATTACTGATTTTAATATATTTAACAATGAGTTGAATAAGTTCAACGTCTTATGTGATATGTTTCTTATGTACTTTTTTATAGGCCTCACTATGATCCAGTCTTCAAACAGTAGTCCCACTTAATAGAGGTGGTAATGAGAACCACAAGGAACATTATGCCATTACATTGTGAGTTACTCGACTAAATTAGATTTTTTGGATTCAGAGGATTGTATGCAGCAAGGAAGTGTCATGGTTTGGTTTGGATTTTGATATAGTGCACATATAATATCAAAGCTGCTTTTGATTTCTTTTGTAACCTGTAATAAAGTTTTTTATATAACAGTCAATGTAACATTGTTCAGTAAATACAATCAACATTTGTATATATGTTTCTCCTGCACTTTAGTTTACCGTTTTCAAGTTATAATTTAGCTATTATTATAATTGTTTGGGAAAATTTTGGCTTATTAATTTTAATTTTTTAAAATTTTTCAAAAACAAATTAACCTACCCTTAGGAGAGATTAAATTCTCGTTATGATCTTTATGGGGCAAAAAAGGACCTTAAATTCTTATATGCATATAATAGTATCATTTTTTTAAAAAAGATTTTTTATAGTTTTCAATAATATGTAATTGGTGAATTTGGTTCCAATTGTTAATCTACTAAATGATATTTGTGTTTTATTATACATTGTAATTGTTAATTGGTATCCCTTTTTGGACGGATATAGGGCGAAGCCCCGCCTTACCAAATGGGGACCAATTTCCACCGTACGTGCGTAACACAGATTAAATACTATTTTACTTTTAATATTGTGTAGTTGTATTCATGTTAAGTTATAATTGTCAGCTAGTTAATAAGATTTATATGTATTATTTTCTTTTAGTTACATAGATTTTATTTTGATTATTAATTTATTGGATACTAATTATACAGTAGTTAATCGGAACTCTTAAAAGGATAAATGCATAACGAAATCTCGCCTCAATAGAAATGAGAAAACAATATAAACCAACTGCTTCGGACCCGAGCTAAACATCATAAGCCTACCTAATCTTGGCACCAATCTAGACTGAGTTTGAAATTTGTTAGCACCAATTTTTTTAACGATAAAGTCAAAATTACCCGTCTTTCGATAGACTCTCTGCATAGAGAAAAACAGGAGACTCTCTCGTGACTAAAAAAAGAGAGTAAATATAGGAGAGGGTTTTTTCAAAGGTAATAATAACATTCATTTCTCGTCTTTTCTCTTCAGTGAGAAACTCCACATTTTGTGTTGAGCTGCCGGAAAACACAACAATCTCCGATCTCAATCTCTGATTTTCATCTCAGAAAATCATTCAGATCGAGGTGGAGATCTAGAGCAGCAAGAGATAACATCCCTTTTTGATCAAAGTTATGGAGGCAATAGAGGAGTTAGTTCAACTTTCAGAATCTATGTTACAGGCATCGTCTGTTCTTGCAGATGAAGATATTGATGATTCATCATCTTCTTCTTCGTCTACTTCTAAAAGGTTATCAACCTTTTTAAACGTTGTAGCCTTAGGGAATGTAGTAAGTACAATTTCCCCCTCTCTTCCTCAACTTTTGATGATTTTTGAGCTTTTAATTGATCGATTTTTAGCTGATCTATCACTAATTACGTTATTATTAGTATAAGATGTTTCTTAATTTGAGTAGTTAGGGTTTCGATTTTGAGATTAGACTAGAATTAATTTTGAGTTGTGAAAAGTTTCCTTGTAAATCTATATGTAGACATAGTATTTTGAACTAATTTACTGATAATCCGTGAATTTCTGTGAAGTCCTCATCAGTATCTATTACTGTTCCTAATTTTGTGCAATCAAACTCTTGGGAAGAATAGATAATGACTTCATTTTATTTATATTATGTTCCCTCCAAGTTCAAACACACCAACTTCTAGTTCTGAGTTTCTCAGGGGCAGTTTCTCGGCACCATGACTTTTTAGCTGAAATTACTTTAAATGAGGGAAATAATTATGTGGTAGATTAAGATTACGGTATATCAAAATGCTAGAGCCAGCATGGACACGCTGTTCGAATCAGAAACCTCTATTGTGAATCACTGAATGGTTTTGTGGGTGAAATGATTAAATGGTCCTAATGAATCAGTGCCTTTTCATGAAAATTGGTTCTCTAAGCTGGAAGGGTCTTCGAAAACACAATTTCTATATAAAAACTGGCTGCGTTCTGATTCATATAAGTGATGTATTAGATGATTAGGGTAAATAGATGATTCTGTAGGCATTGTTTAGACCACGATTGTCTTGATGTTTGATTCTAATTTGATATTCTTTGTGGAAAAATGTTTCAGGGTGCTGGTAAATCAGCCGTGTTAAATAGTCTAATTGGGCATCCTGTCCTAGTAAGTTGCATCCGCGCATGGTTTACCTTTTTACTGAAATTCATGTATATCTCCATTGACAGAATGAATGAAGCAAGTGCTACTTGATATTTACTATCTCTCTAATTTGGTTTTCTTTCTTGTTGGTTTGTCTAGCCAACAGGTGAAAATGGTGCAACTCGAGCTCCAATAAGCATTGATTTGCAAAGGGATGGTTCCCTAAGCAACAAAGCTATCGTACTGCAAATTGACAGTAAATCACAACAAGTTTCTGCGAGTGAGTTTTTTTTCTCAACAACATTAAGTTAGCTGATAGAAATAATAAGATTCATTCGCAACAACATTTCTTCTTTGTGCGTCGGTCCAAACTGATGATTTTAATGCTGAATGCTGAAACTGGTCAACTTAGTTGTTGTTTAATATTTAGTTCTTTTTATGTCATGATCATCATAAGTTTGGTCTAGCTGTGGCAATGCTCATTTTTTCTGGGCATGTTGCAGGTGCTCTTCGGCATTCATTGCAGGACAGGTTAAGTAAGAGTGTTCCTGGCAAGGGACGTGCAGATGAAATATATCTGAAGCTTCGCACTAGTACAGGTTGGTCCTTAAAGTGCAGGTTCCTGTTGCATTGTCTTTGTTACCAATTAAAGTCAAATTGCTCTCTTGTTGTCCTAGTTTCCTAGTGACGAAAACCAACCCACTTGGCTACTGGTATAGCTTCCCTTTGACCAATGAACCAAGAAGTTTTCTTCTTGGAAAGATCTCACTCCAGCCCATGTGCAACTTTCCTTAAAGACCTTGGCAACACTCTCTCTCTCTAGGATATGTGAGATCATACAAAGTTACACCTGTTTGTGTAATTAAGTTATATAGATTGGTTTTGAGAATCTGGAACTTGTATACTGAGCATTTAAACTTCATTTAAGCTTTCATGATGCATCTATATATGGATATTTTCTTTGTTATGCACATCCTGGTAAAAGTATCTGAACAAAAATATATCTTCTGATTTATTGATTGATTTCTGCTTGAAATGTTGTTTGCATGCTATGTTACTTCAGGCTAGGTGCACCACATGTTAACGCATAGGCAACATCTTGTACATAGATACTGAGGAGATTTTCCTGCATTTTTTCTGCATATGTATGTGAAACCCAATATATAATGAAGTTTTGTCGCAAAGAAGGACTCAATCAAATTAAATAGTTAAGTAGTAGTCTAATATCAAACTCACAAGCAACCCAATCCACAATAATAAGAAGAAAAGTAAGACTTCACACAATATAATGAGTTATATTCTTTGAGACCCATTAATCAAGCCTCGATTTCCTCGGGGGCGACTAGGTGCACCTCACATTACCCCAAAAAAGTTGGGCTGCTGTGAGGCGCCCTACCCCGGAAAGGACTCTTAGGCTACATGGTTTGCATGTTGCAATAATATTGTTCAATTTTTTATCTGACATTATTTTTATCCAGCTCCTCCTTTAAAGTTGATTGATTTACCTGGACTGGATCAAAGGATCGTGGATGATTCAATGGTGAGTTGATTTTAATCCTCTTACTGGATCCTTTTCGTGCTAATGGGTATCATTCTGATGGATAGATCGATAAATGAAAAGAGCCGTAATGTCTACCTCATACCCAAGCCATAAGGTCCCCAAGTAGTGTTTGTAGTGGGATATAGCAACTTGGAGCTGATCAATGGCTGATTATTTTGAGGATGGTCTATGTGGTGGATAAAAAATTGCCCCCCAAAATTGCTTTTGCTTCAGTTACACACTGTCTCCTAATAGCTTGTTGCTCATGATCACTTGACGGCTTGGTTATGTGGCAGATATCCTCAGCAAAAAATAATTGTTGTTATCCACTCTTTAACACTGTTGTGTGATGTGGTCTTCACCAAAGTCTAGTCTTCACTGTCCATCCATTAGCTAGTATACATTTGTATTGATTGTGTTCCTGACCTTGTACTTGATGGTTGTTTCAGATAAGAGAGTATGTTGAACGCAACGATGCTGTATTGCTACTTGTCATTCCTGCTGCCCAAGCACCAGAAATTTCATCTTCCCGAGCACTTAAACTGATCAAAGAATATGATGCGGATGGTAGGTTTTCATTGACATTGAAGCTTAATCTATAGCAGCAAAATGATTATATCTTGCTGACTGTGTATCGATTTTGTAGGTTCATTCTTTTATTCGACCTAATAATTGTACCCTCAATTTTGCTGTTTGTAGGCACCAGAACTATTGGTGTCATTAGTAAAATAGATCAAGCAGCTTCGGACCAGAAAACCCTTGCCACAGTTCAGGCTTTACTATTGAATCAGGGACCTCGAAATACTTCTGATATCCCATGGGTTGCTTTAATTGGTCAATCTGTATCTATAGCTTCTGTACAATCTGGATCTGTTGGTTCAGAAAATTCATTGGAAACCGCTTGGCGTGCTGAAAGTGAAAGTCTTAAATCTATATTGACTGGAGCTCCTCCAAGCAAGCTTGGTAGAGTAGCTTTGGTGGATGCTCTTGCCCAACAGATTCGTAAGCGTATGAAAATCAGGCTTCCAAACATCCTTTCTGGGTATGTCCAATAGTTCCCAACTTACCTATTAATTCATGCATATTGGTTAGTGGCAGTGGACAATTAGGGCTTGACTTCCTATCTTTAAAATCTTGTATATAACACCCTATTAATACTTCATAGTGGAACCATCTTGATCATCAAATATGCCCTATACTAGAATCGTCAATACTTCAGTCTCTCACCAATAAAAAGTAAAAACGCCAAGTACCACATTTCCAGGATCTAGCTGGTATACCTAAATGAATCTTAATTTGTTTCCTTATCCTTACCTATTTGTTCAAATGCTTTAACTTTCAAATTCTTTTTGTATGTGGCAAACACTTAGGCTGCGAATGCACTCAGCTCAATTGACCTAACATGATAATGTCTTTGTAGACGTCTATAACATCTACCCGAACTTGTAGATTTACGAGGATCACAGAGGGTAAAAGTACCACATTTGCTTATTATACGACTATTGCCCCATCAGAGGAAAAAAAAAAACATCTCCACAGAACTGTTAGGACTAGTATAATAGTCAAACTTCTCTTGATGAAGAAAAATGATAAACTTGTCAAATACTTGATTTCTTATAGTCATTGCAGATCTCACAAAATCATGTAGAAAATATGACATGTCATATTCCTTCCTTTTACCTGCATATAACAGCAAAGAAAGCAATGCTCAACTTAAATGATAGCAAACTGATGTTATGTTGAGATCAGTTTTCCTATCTAACTCTAGTGGGATTCATTAGATGAGTTCCCTATTGGTTAATATAGACTTAGTATTTTATCAGAACGAATGTGAGATCAAGTTTGAGTTTTGTTACCATGTTTGGCCTGGGTGCAGAATAGGAGATAAATCCCATCTGCTATTGCTGCTAGCGGGGTTTTTGTTAAACAGTCAGACATGTCAGTATACTATTTACATATTTGTGCTGATCCTCAAACAGAGGATGATAAGTAATATAAATTAATAAGACTAGAAAATACAATCTATCCAATATTCATGCAGTACCTACTAAAGGCTGCTGAAGGTACGTATCCTGATTGAACAGAGACTCTGATGCTTGTTGGATGTCTAATAAGGGTTGAACTGATCCGTTGAGAATAGAGTATCACTGAGTTGTCATGGTTATTGTGATTGGATGCATTGAGATTGATAACTTTTGCTCGAAACTGTTCTGTAGGTTACAGGGTAAGTCTCAAATAGTTAAGGATGAGTTAGTCCGGCTTGGCGAACAAATGGTCCATAGTTCTGAAGGTACAAGATCCCTAGCTTTGGAGCTGTGTCGTGAATTCGAGGATATATTTCTGCAGCATATTGCTACTGGTGAGGTACGTTATATATATCAATTGTGCACATACCCTTGTCTCTGAATTATGATGGTTGTTTTAGGTTGCTCTCTTTTGACTAAGTTTGAAGGCCTTTCCACCCGTTAAAGTCTGTTTCGTAAGGTGAATATGTTGTCAGAGTACAATTTGGTGCTATAAGGTCCATTAATTCATGCTAAACCTAATACAAGATCACTCCTATACAAGGTTGCAATGGTTGCGCAGAGTTGTTCATATAAGAAGTACATGCGTTAATTGATCATATATTTTTTAAACTTACATGGTGAATATATATGAATTTGATGTCTCATGAACAATCATATATTTTTCGGTAGTTTATTAGATTGGCTTCAGCATTTTAATATTTCGCGCTTATGAGCTAATCAGAGGTTACAAGATAGATCTAGACCCTTGTGGAATCTATCAGTACTTACTCTGCGAAAGACTGGTCTCCATTTGTTCCTTAATTCTGTTTTTACGTAATTTGTTGGAGCTTTTCTTTTACAGGGTGGTGGTTGGAAAATTGTTGCAAGCTTTGAGGGAAATTTTCCTAACCAAATCAAGCAGCTACCATTGGACAGACATTTTGACATCAACAATGTGAAAAGGGTATTTTCCTCTGGTATTCCAATTTTGGAACTTTGACTTTTGTTGTGTTACCCAGCACCTAAATTTTTGTGACGTTTTTTTTATACTGGGCCAGATTGTCTTAGAGGCAGATGGTTATCAACCATATCTTATATCACCCGAGAAAGGTCTGAGGTCTCTAATAAAAGGTGTTCTTGAATTGGCAAAAGAACCTTCAAAGCTTTGTGTAGATGAGGTAATTTTAAATATGCATATACAAAAGGATCCCCTTTTCCCATCCATTGGGTTTTCTCTCTTACACAAGCCTTTCACTTTTATTGATCCTTTTCGGGGGGACACTTGTATTTGTATTACAGATACTTTTTGTGTAAATACATCCAAAATGATTTAATTCTTACATATATAGGTACACCGTGTCCTGGTGGATATAGTTACTGCTTCTGCTAACGCCACTCCAGGACTTGGAAGATATCCACCTTTCAAGCGAGAGGTATGCTTTATATGCTGGAGTAATGTCAACCCTTTCTGTTAAGACGCATGTCTTTTCTGTTATTTCCTTACCTGATTTCTTACATCAGGCAATGGGAAGTGACACGTCTTTGACACCTGTATATAGACTCGTGTTGGGAAAAAAATTCTTTGTTGGAGGTTTTGGCTTAATGTTTCCGTCCAGTTCTTTTTTCATTTCTTTATTTTGTAAGAGATCCTATAAGAAAAGGCTTCTGATAAATTTGCATTTGGAAGTACATAATGCTTTAAGAAAATAGCCTTTAATTGGTTCATCGTGTTCTAGGTTGTGGCAATTGCAACTACTGCACTGGATGTATTTAAAAACGAGGCAAAGAAAATGGTGGTTGCATTAGTTGATATGGAACGTGCTTTTGTTCCCCCACAACACTTTATTCGTCTGGTGCAGAGGAGGTATGGTTAATAGTAATCAAATTAATTAATTTATGTTGTATACTTGTATTGGTAGTACTCAAAAGCATGTGTCCATAATCGCTTCTCCAGTCATGGTGTTCTGTACCATTAGCACTTTGAAGATCTTTTGAAGTAGCTTAGTAAACAACACCGTGTGGCTTTGCCTTTATCACCCAGCCAAACAAGCTCATCCTGGACTACTTTGGGATATAAAGTTAAAGTTGCATTGGCAAGTTAGAGACACACTCATTGATTCCAGCGCAATACAGATTTCCACCCATTTTTAACCTTTCTTCTAGGTCTAAGCTTTTAATGCTGGTCGTTTTAAAAAAATAAATAATTCATCTAGTTGTCTGTTCATATAATAGTTGCTGTTCATCATCTCCAATGATGGCGTTCTATTGCTTATTCTGTACATGCTGATACTTGGACTTCTAATCTTTTGCAGGATGGATAGGCAGAGACGCGAGGAAGAAATAAAGACCAAATCCTCAAAAAAAGGGAGTGATGCGGAGCAAACAATACTTAATAGGGTATGTGTCCATCTGTTTGCAAAAGAGAATCGGTTATTTTGGAAAATTGAAGAGTTAGGTATCCCATGTTTATTAGTAGAAAATAATTTTTGTCCCATAGTGTTAGATTCCAATGGTCAATGCCGCAGTCAGTTGTTGAGATCAATTTGATAAGCAAGAACTGATTCCTACTTTTGCTGGCTAGGAACATCTTTTTGGTTTTTTTGTTTAATCAAATTTTTATGATGTAATTGTCTTTTTTTTTTTAATGTTCTCTGATAAATTGGACATCTTGGTGGTGTTTTGCTCAATATTCTTTTGTAGGCAGCAAGTCCTCAAACGGGAGGAACCTTAAAATCAGTGAAAGATAAATCAGGTGTGCCAGAGAAGGATGCGCAAGAGAGTTCAGCTTTGAAGACTGCTGGGCCTGGTGGAGAGATAACAGCAGGTTTTATCTGCCACCTTATTTTATCTAAAGTGGTTCTCAGTTAACATCTTGTTGCAAACCGAGTGTTTCTACTCTCATAATTTTCATGAATTTAGGATGAAAGGATGTATTCATCATCATCAGTGTCTTATTCCATATGGCCCATCTCTCAACTACTTGAATTTAGCAGCATGCCAACATTTCTGTTTGTGTTCCAATTTTAAACTAACCAGCAGAAGCATAATCCATGCTACTGTCATATCAATGTCTTATGCCAACTAGTTGGATTAGCAGCATGATTTTACTTTGTTTTAAGTTTCTTTTCGTCCAGCTTGACTTATTATTGACTTCTAATATATATATTTGCAGGATTTCTGCTGAAGAAAAGTGCTAAAACTAATGGTTGGAGTAGAAGATGGTTTGTTTTGAATGAGAAATCTGGCAAGGTTGGTTAGCAATCCTCAAGGTTGAATTTAATTTTGTTCTGATGATAAAATGATGTCGTAACCAAGACAAGTAGTTATTATGTTGCAGCTAGATAGATACAAAACCTGCAGTATTATAGTGTTTATATGGGTAAGCTAGGATGGCATTTCATTTTTTATTCTTGTTTTGTTGAAAGATGTACCATAGAGTATAGACCTATCTAAATTCGAAGTTACTATCCTAGTATCATGGCCCAGGCCCTATGTATGGTTTGACACTTCTTGACAAAATATTGTCAGGAGAGTAACATCGTAGTCATTATCGAGCTGTCAGAATGATTAACGAGATCAGGACGACATGAGACATTGGGTGACACAGTCATTTATAAGAAAAATAAACTGTAAAAGTAAGGTTCTGATAAAAGACCATGTCCACTTGTTTTGTATCTATGAACCTTACAACAAGATATCTTAGGTGAAACTATGGCGAACCATTCAGCTCTTGTCAGTAGATCTGATAATTAACCCAGTCTTACATATGCTATATCCTTCAATGTGAATACTTTTTTAGACTTTAACAAGGCCAAGTTCTTATTTAGACTGCTAACAAAATTGGGATATTAATTTTTGGACAATACTAGCCTTAAACTGCCTTAGCGACATTTTATTTTGGCTGATTATGTTTGTATATTGCTGAATTCTTCTATGTGAGATTGATATATCTGTCTGAATCTGTTCCTACATTTGCAGCTAGGATACACGAAAAAGCAAGAAGAAAGACATTTTCGTGGTGTTATCACATTGGAGGTTTGTGCATTTCACATTAGTTTTATAGGCTACGTGTCTTTTCGGTATCTTATGGTTGTTGACACCTTAGTTTGTTAATATATAACACTACAATTTAAAACATGATAAAGCTTTCTTATCATGCTCCTAAACTTTCCTTTTACCACTAGATAGTTAAGGTGGCCTACGATTTTAGCCTTTGATGCTTAGTAGACCTGGTCTCTACACGTTGTAAGATGATACTTCTTCTGTTTATTACCGAAGTCCTGTTCCATTTCTTAGAACACACGATTGGCAGGGTGGCTTCTGTATTACAACGGTCTGAAGCTGAATTTAGGCGAGGTTGACAATATGCCAGTTTATGAGTTGTGTTTGGATAGCTTTAGTGCCCTTATAGGTTGATGAAAATCCTAAAGGAATTGACATTTGATATCAGTCGGTCAACAATATCACACACGGCTGCTCTTTATTAACAATGTTGATCTACACCTAGCTGAAATTATCTAAAACTGACACAGTGGAATTCATTATGTTGGATCAGTGGATATGGGTAAACAAGCAATAGCTTGAAAGTTTAGAAAAATTACTATAAAGATAAATTGTATTAATTAATTCTTAATTATATAAAACTTGAAACAAGGAAAAAATAATTTTGAAATCAACTAGGACTAGAATAAGGAGGTTCTGCAATTTAATTTCTAATGGAAACTTCTAGAAATCATTAAGCAATCTAATTCTGATAACCGATAAGATAATCTATTTTTAATTCTGAACACATCAAATACAATAATAACACAAATAATTATCGTAGTTGACTCAACCTAGACAATATTTGTTCTACACAAAGAAAAAACTAGCTAAAATTCGCAGGTTAAGATAAGTAAAGTGACCCATGTATTTCCCAGTGTTAAAGTTAGTGTTAGGACTTATCAGATTTCTCATAGACGAAAGGTTTTAGAAAGTCCTTCAATGGAATGTTTTGTTGGTCGGTCAGTAGGGATTATGATGCCAGGTTGTAGGTATCAACGCGCAATGACTTTTGTACTTTACCAGAGAAGCATCTGCTGTACATAATGGAACTTGTTTGAACTTCTGGGAATCTTCTCTTTAATATATTCTAGAATAATCACTCAGTCTGGTCCGGAAGTGTACTACTGTAGAATTAATAGCATCCTATAACGAATTTGTATTTCTATTCCCAATGTCTATTTATTTTGTCGCCATGTCGGAAAATGGGCACCATCAGCCATTAAACTAGTCTTTCTGCCAGGCTCGTGCACATGGAATTTCATGTTTCTTCTCATGCTAATTTCCGTCCTGGATGAGAGATAGAGGTGAACTTGAAGTTGTTTTTCATCAACTGAGTAGGAATTTATATTGTTTAAACGTGGGAATGTAATTACTCTAGTTTTAGACTCCAATAATAACATATACTGTGAACTAGCAGGAGTGTAATGTAGAAGAGGTTGAGGAAGAGGAATCTCCATCAAAAACTTCCAAAGATAAAAAGGCAAATGGACCTGATCCTAAAGCACCTGGTCTTGTGTTCAAGATAACCAGCAAGGTTCCATACAAGACTGTTCTCAAAGGTGTTTAATTATTCTTTCTTGTACTTGTTTTCTAAACTTGGGCTTTGGTTACTCACTGAAATTAAATGGTGTTTTACGGCTAATTTTCTTTCGATCTTGCAGCTCACAGTGCCGTTGTGCTAAAGGCTGAGAGTATGGCAGATAAGGTTGAATGGTTGAACAAGATCAGGAATGTGGTCCAACTAAAAGGAGGTGTAGTTAAGGGGGCTACGAAGGAGGGTGGCCTTCCAATCCGCCATAGTCTTTCAGATGGTTCTTTGGTGAGTAGAATGATATTTCTGCGGTAATAACTGTGTTACTAATCCCTTTTTTTATATTTTATAAGACAATAAAAACAGAAAACTGTTGAGAACTTTTTTAGTGGGAGACTGTTTTCTAATTATGAAGTTCTAAAATTGAAAAAAACTCTATAAAACAGGAAAAGGAAGTTGGCAAAACCTCGATGTCACCCATTTCTATATCTCTGTTATTTGTGTCACTCTCTCTCTTTTGTTACGTAGGATTAAATATTTGCTTCCTTGTTCTTCCATGAATTATTAACTTGGTTGCATTAATTATTCATTCTGTTCCTAGTTTTTGAAGTTGAATGAAAAACTATCTTGGCTTAAAGAGAACTAGAAAGCAAAAAAAAAAAAAAAAAAAACACTATAAACTTCTGTTTGAGAATAGTGTTAAAAATAAAGAAACATAAAATAAAATCAAACTTTGTACCAAACAGGCTCTTAGTTACTAGATTTTCTTTACCTATATATATAGTGAGTGCATATGCGGGTCTGTCATGTACGTTCTTATGGTCACAATTACTGGATTTTGTGTATCTATTCATTTATTGGGTGTGTATGCGAGATTCTGTCATGTATGTTCTTGTTCATACAGTCAAATTGCATGAGTGATGTTTCTGTATATGCATATTCATATATGACAACACAAAATGAGGAAGAAAGAGTATTAGTTACATTTTGCTTTTTCAATCTTTAGTATATTATGTGTTACCCCTGCAAGTGACACCACATTGTTGAGACATCCTCCATCGGATAATTATCAGCATTAAATTCAATCGTTAATTTACTGTTATATTCTCGTCCATCGGATGGTTTGGTGGAAATATATAGGTTTAGCATAAGCCCTAATGGTGTACACACCCCAACCATTCTGTATTAGATTTAATGGACCTTTCACTGCTCGTTGGGGAAATGAAATATCAATCTGAGAGGAAGCTAATTTTGTTAGTTTGAAAGTGGCAAGTGTAACTTCTATGTTTTTCTCCTCTAGGACACAATGGCTCGAAGACCTGCAGATCCAGAAGAAGAGCTCAGGTGGATGTCTCAAGAAGTGCGTGGTTATGTTGAAGCTGTTTTGAACAGTCTTGCTGCTAATGTCCCAAAAGTAAGCCTTACTATTTGTTTAATTTTATTCCTTATTCCTTTCCTTTTAACTACTTTCATATTTGACTTAAGCTTTGCATTGAGTAGGCTGTGGTTCTCTGCCAAGTTGAGAAATCAAAAGAAGACATGCTTAATCAGCTATACAGCTCAATTAGGTCAGTGCAGATTTTAATATACTGCGGCGTTAAAAAATGTTCTTACATGCCCTATATCATCCCTAGTTTTCTTGCCTTCATATGTTTTTGGTTGTTTCCAGTGCCCAAAGCACAGGAAGAATTGAAGAGCTTCTCCTAGAGGACCAGAATGTGAAGCGCAAAAGGGAACGCTTCCAGAAACAATCATCTATTCTTTCAAAACTGACACGTCAACTTAGTATCCATGACAACCGTGCTGCTGCTGCATCTAGCTGGTCTGATGGTGGTGATACTGCAGGTAATCTTTGAAAATATAACCTATGCTACAAGTTGCCAAATGATAGATACCCCATAGAGGAGACCTAAGTATACAAAATTATGTTAGGAGTTCATGGTGTTCCTTTTTTTGTTTTTGCAGAAAGCAGCCCAAGAACACCCAGCGGCAAGGGTGATGAGTGGAGATCCGCATTTGATTCAGCAGCTAATGGACATGCAGACGTGAGTAGGTCCAGAAGCAATGGTCATAGCAGAAGAAACAGTGACCCACTCCAAAATGGTGACGAAAACACGGGGTCTAACTCTGGCAGTCGACGTACCCCAAATAGGTTGCCACCTGCACCACCACCATCTTATAAGTACTAGATTTTACTGTTTTTTTTTATATCTACAGAGTTGATATTTGGGGTTGGGTGGTGGTTGTGTGTTGTCTCTGCTTGACCCATCATGATTTTGGTACTTGTTTTGTTAGGATATTTCTTTAATAACAGCATCATCATAGAGAAAAGGTGTATTAATGTACATATAATAAGTCAGTCTTTATTATTATTTTTTTATTTTTTTTCTGTTTCCACTTTAAACTATTTCTTTCAAGTTTGTTTTCGACCTTACCTTTTAGCCTTTGTGTGTCAAACCTTTTTCATTAACACCATCCAAAAGCTCCCGTCTTACACCATTCATTTAAAATTCCTTTGATCTTCTCAATTTTCTCCACTAATTTTTTCTTTAGATTTGTTGCTAAATCTCTATTACCAATTCTTGTTGAATAGTACATTGAATAAGTCCCAAGTCTAATCAGAAGAAATCTTGGGGACCTAATTCAGCATTAGGGAGGCTTACCTAGTTTGTTAGGCTAGGTCCTATGCACGCCTTCACATTTCACAAGATTCACAATAAATGTAACATCAGACTTTGGAAGGGACTAGTTCTTGTGGTTGGAACATTTAGGAAAACTCGTAATGATTTTGTGTTGGAAGAGTAAAATATCCAGAAAGTTATCCAGTGTAGTGGTAGCGAGATCCGCACTTTTCTTTGGATTATAGAGTTGGTTTCCTCTTTGCAGATAACAAACTTTGGAACATGAGCACGCTTTTGGCTGTTTTGAGGCAGTAGTGAATGCCATAAGACCTAGTCTTAGTATCGAAAAAGCCCAAATAGGACAGTCGGCTTGGAGATTCTTGAATGAAAAAGAAGGTTTGTGGACTATCATTCTAAGAGCAAAGTATTTGTGGGGAAATAATATCTGGGAGTGGAAACAACCTTATAGCTGCACCTCAACTTGGAGTGCTGTGTGTGTGGGGGATGGGAAATCAATCTTTATCTATAAAGACCCTTGGATGCCTTGTCTGCAAGGCTTTAAACCTCTGAATGACAACCCAAATTTTGGTAACAGCTGGGGAATTGACATCCTCTCCAGTGGAAGTCCAAAGTATCAAAGACACCTATGTATCTCAGGATCTTGGTTAGGATTAGCTGCTGTGGATTTTAACTAAGAAAGTGGTATATACTTCCAAAAGCTTTCCCCGACTCTTGGCTGATTGTAGAGGATCAGGCTCTTCTGATCCCAATAATGACTTCAATTGGTATTTTGGAAGATCAAGGATTCAAGGTCATGCCTCTTAAAGTCCAAATTTTCATTTGGAGACTCGCTCATAGGTATAAAAGCTACTGAATTATCACTTTTTAGCTAATAAAATGTCAACCATAATTTACAATAAAGAAAAAGTAGACTAGTGAGGAAAAATATTAACTTTTTTTTTTCATATATTATATGTAAATATGAGGAAAATTATTATGTAACAAAATTACAGGAGGATGACTATTCCAATGCTACAACTCAATAACAAGACAAGCCACAAAGAGCCTGTCTCTGTAAATTTCCCGGATTTCTGTATTCTTAATAAATTTAGAATTAGTTCTATTATTATATTTGAAAGAGCAATGCAACCAAAAATTAAACTAACAAGCAAAATAACCACACCCTTGTTTTCCAAGTTAGATTGATTTTTCAGAACCCTTTCGACCTCGGATCTGCATATAAAGAAATTTGTGCAGAAATTTAGAATCATAACACAACACAACCAAGCAAGAAATACATACTGGTAGAATATCCAGAAAGAAAGTGAGCTAGACATTCATTTTGATTAAAAATGTAAAAAGACCTGGTTATGCCAAGACAAGAAGGGAGCAATGAGTCGTAAGCGTAGAGGGGACTATACGTTCTAGTTCAATATCAGAGCAAATTCAACGTAGAATCACAAGTTGCTCAAAATCCAGAGTCGGGTTTTGTGGTACAAGCTGGATAAGGTTCTAATCCTGCTGCTAGTGAATGAATAGGTATGGTAAGACAGCAAATAGTCCTCTTTCTAAACTGTTTGCGAAGGCTACCTATGGACCTTCCATATTCATTTTTTCTTATGGTGGCTGACAAAAAGAATGGCACGAGAAGTCAAAATGAAGAAGATTTTGAGGACTACTAAAAAACTGCCAAACAAATGAAGGTGAGAAGTATAGGGACCCAGACATGAGAAGGGTGATGGGATTTTACTGACAAAGTTTGTTTTGAGTTTTAATCTGAGATTTATGAGAAAAAAGCTAGAACCTAAATTTAATATGCATGCAAAGGCAATCAACTTGCAAGACATCCTTTGTACTAGGAATCAACAAGAAATTACCCGATCTTAATTTGCTAGGAAAGCCTGTCACATATTTGAGTTAACACGAAGTCACTAGATTAAGAAATTGCAGATGGCAACTGAATGCATAAGTGAATTTCATTACCATGAATTTTCTCTAGTAAGCCTTACATTGAAAAATTGAAAGAAAAAAAAGGTTGCAGCACTGAAAAGTTAGCTTTGTTGGACCTACAGGCTCAGATAAGAAGGGTTTAATTGGATTGAACTGGTGACAAAGTTTTTGTTACTAGTGTTTTGATAATCCATAAAGAAGAACTATGGAAACTTTCCGATATTTTGGGTGCCAACATTTGGTAAACTAAAATTCAGTGTGAGCAAAATAATAGAGGATCAAATTAAGACAAAAGGAAACCAGAACTATAGAGTTTTTAAGAAGTATAACTGACCTGAGAATCACATTATCATCAACTAGATTACTTATTTGTGTGGAAACGAGGGATTTCCAACCAATGAGATCAGCAACATTTTTAGCCTGTAAAAGTATGATATGATATAATAAGATGGGGATGCCAATCAATCAAGCGTATCAACCAAAAGAGAAAAAAGATAATTTGCATACCATGACCTCCTTGCTGTCAACAAGGTTCTTTATATCTTCTCTGTACTTGTCGAGAAGTACATCTTTCGCAGCAATTTCATCGTCAAGCTCCTTAAAGATACTGCCATATCTGGAATTCAGTTCCTCCAGGTATCGCTCGAGAACAGACAAACTCAAGTCCATTGATCGAACTTTTTGCAAAAGTATCTTAAGAGCAGTGTCCCCAGTCATTCTCCCAACTTGCTGAGGCTTGTCATCAGGAACTGGATTTCGCCCATTGGTTTTTGGAACATCAGGTCTCAAGTTAGCACTTTCTGCTACAGATTCATTATCAAAGTCCCAACCATCTCCCTGAGAAGGTTCCTCAGGCTGTGGGGGCATTGCTGCCGGCCCCATGAGAACTTCTTCGGATCCAATTTGGTGGTTATCATGAACTGAGATCAAATCTTCAACCATCTGTTCGACGGCATCCATTCCATAAACTCCCACAGCACTCAGCGTACAATAAAATTCAGAACCGTAATGGTTCAGCAGATTGAACTTGACATACCTCACCCATTTTGGTTCCTCAAGGTCGAATCTCTGCACATGCTTTGTATTTCTCGCGGTGATATTACCAAGATTTATCCATTTATCTGTAGGATATACCGAACTGCCTAGTACCTCAAAATCCCTCAAATTAGACGAGTGGTGCTCGAAGTTTGCTATTTCAATTGTGTCCACTAGTGTTTCTTCCGAAAGCTCTATAACAACAAATTTGACTTCAGCGGAACAAGGATTGCGCAGGTACTTATCCTTGTCTTTGCCTAGGATATGAGAGGCTCCTTTAGCTTCTTTGTTAAAATCCAAAACTTTTGCTCCCTTGGATGCGGATGCATAATTGTACTCCGTTCCACCAGCCTCCTTTCTATGAACAACACCACCAGTAGACAAGCCATTTACAGGTTTCCCCTTTGGAATGCTAAGTTGCTTACTCTTGAATTCATCAAGACCAAGTGGTGCCGCACGAGATAGTCTATCGTTGTTGTTGTTGTTGTTGTTGTTGTTGTTGTTGTTGTTGTTGTTGT
>JAJJMC010009555.1:222698-302942 GCA_023531435.1 Papaver californicum
GTTGTTGTTGTTGTTGTTGTTGTTGTTGTTGTTGTTGTTGTTGTTGTTGTTGTTTAGCGGCAAGCCCTTTTCCACCACCTTGTGCCCCAAATCTAACACCTCTAGTTTGTCTTTCTCTTTGACAGAATCTTGATCATTTTCGTTTTTTTCAATTGTCAGTGATTCACCACTAGTAAACTCCTTTTCCACCACCTTCTGCCCCAAATCTAAGACCTCTAATTTCTCTTTGACAGATTCTTGATGATTTTCATTTTTCTCAATTGCGAGTAATTCATCACTAGTAAACAATTGGGTATCTGAGGTTGTGGCAGTACATGTATCTAGATGAGAATCCGTAGTAGTCACATATGGAATGTGAGTTCCAGAATCAGATCTTTCACTTACAACCTGCTCAGCAGCTTCAACCAAAGTGTGTTCCTCAACCTCAGCACCAGATTTATCTACAAAAACCACACCAAATTGCAGCATAGATGGATGAATTCTTAGTAATGAATAATAGGATAGAGATTGAAAGACAAGAAAGAAATGAATGATTTTTATAAAATGGTTTTGATAATCTTAAGTCAACTGAATAAATAAAGAACCCCAAGAACTCCAAATTATCCAAAAAAAATTTTTTGATCAAACACCAGCCAGACATAACCATACTAGGCTCAAATGAAATCATGAGCAAAGATTAAGAAATGAATAAATGAGATATCTTTAATTCAGAAACGAAGTAAATTGATCAAGATAAGAAAATTGGGTTTACCTGTGTTGTTGTTAGTATCACCACTGTGACCAATCAAGACAGGGAAAAACAGCCACCAGATTAGAATGAGAGACAGAGAGACTTTAAACAAATGTCTTGTTTTAGTATTTTTTCCATGGTTGCTGGTGTTGATTGAAGAAGAAGCTCTCCCCTGTTGAAGAAGAGCAGCTTTACGGGACAATTTCTGCATCTCTCATCCGTGAAATCAAAATTAAAAACCCTTAAAAGAATCAGAATCAAAATCAAGACTATCTGAGAATAAAAATCTAATAAGATTCGATTGTCTTTCAATTTAAGGATATCTGAAATTTGAATGAGATAATAATAACACGCCAGTTACGCGCTTCTCTCTCTCTCTTTCTCTCGATTTCGAGAGAGTAGAGATGACAACTGGTTTCTAGAACTGGGAGTCCAAACTCAGTTACTGTTTTTCTTTAATTTGAAACGGAGAAGTCAGAAATGATTGATTGATGGCCACCACCACGTTATATCCACCAATCACCTCCTGCCAAATAAGTCGGTCATGACAGGGATTCACATCAACCAATGAATTTGAAGCGAAGTATATATTGATGAAGGTGGGTTTACACGCTGTACTTTTGCCTCTCTAAAAAGCATACTTCTTGATTAAGGGAACCCCAGACAGTCTTCCTTTTTGTGTTTGAAATAAAGTGTAAAGGTTCAATCTTTCTTCTTCTTCTTCTATTCCAAAGTTGGTAGGCACCACATAGGATTTCTAAAAGGCAATTGGAAGAAAATACCCCAAAAAATAGGTTATTTCCAAGGGTTACTATCATTACAGTGAAAAGTCATTATCTGTTTTCATATTGATTAAGTCGAAAATCCTAACTTAGAAGCATAGTTTCGAAATCATTTCTAAAAGCAAACATCAAATAATTTTTACTTGTAGCTTATGGGATTAACTTCTGCTTTGGAGAATGGTGTCTAGGTCTGTCCTTGAGAGTTGAAACAGACTCTGGATATGAGGAATGAATTTAGAGGTTACTTATTTCAAATCCAGAAGACTCACAATCCCCAAATGAGCTCTCCATGTTGAGGGAGCGCAGACAAAACCAGTTACTAAATCCTATGCATCCACCGATACAACACCACCCAGAAGATGAGTAATAAAATAAGAGGAAGAGCATGGGGAACCGTGATTACAGATCTGTCTATCTGGAAAGTCCCATAGTAAAAGACAATGAACCAACAGAGTGTCATTACTTACTCATCAACACCTGAGCTGTACTAGTTCTTGGTAAAAACATCTGTTGATTTTTGTCTCCTAACTCGTTTTATTTTTGTCAGAGAGAAATAGATCGAATCCAATTTACACACTCTTTCTTTACGCTTACTTTAATCAAAACAAACTCCCACATCAAGATAGCCACAAGTGCAGCAGCTAAGAGAGCTAACACATGAAGCCCATTTATCATCATTTCATAGTAAAAGAGAATACAATACAACAGTTGCATACTACTCCTATAAACATCTCACACTAACTCAATTGATGGTAAATTTTGACGATACTGGTAATTCATTATCAGCTGAATAAAACAGTGCAAGACATTCCCAAGTTATTTATCCAGTTAGATTAAGATACACTGACAAATCATACCAATTGCTAAAGCTAACAGTAAAACTGCTACAAATAATAAATCATACATGAATAAGTTTAGGCATCAGCGATGGTCACGTAATTTTGGACGTACTGCAATAACCCCAGGCCTTGTGTCGTCAAAATGATACCTGCAGCACCAAGGATTAATATTGTCCTTTTTTTTAATGATACAAGAGGAATTCATGTTTTCTAATAAAGACATAAATTTTGAGCTGAAAAAGATTTCCAAGTGCAACTCAGATGGGTTTGGATCTGATTTTAAGTCAATGGGAATGGTAAACCAGAACATGAGGTTACTGTTAATTTTCATTTAGCAAATTATTTACTCCATCGTCTAATGCATGATGCGATAGAAGTGGTAGTCTGCTTCCAGCAAAAGAAAACCTAGTCCAAAGTAATTTCTTATTAAATTTTCTTTGTAACTTATGATCATAAACATGTAGTCAACATCAACATAAAGTAATAACCATGTTATAGCAGAAGTAATCGTGTCTTAAATCATACTACACCCATGTTGCCAACTGAGGTATAATATAGTTTGACAGAGGTGGGGTTCTAAAAGAATACTCCAGCACCGAGAGTAAGGAACAAATGGAAGTCAAATGCAGATGGTTATGATATGTAGCAAAGGATGTGAAGAAACGCAGACGGTGTGAAGTAGCCCAGAATGTAAACCCATGACCATCCAAGAGTTTCTATCTGAATGAGGTTGCAGTGTGGCATTCCCCAAGATGCACCTCTAGGCTCTAACCACTATTTAGATCATAAAGAAAAAAGAGATGAACTTTACCCGTTCTCGATGAGGAAACTTCTCACAGCCATAGGGATAGCAGCTTGTCCACCTCGACTATGGTTTCCTGTCCCTGTTAAAGAAGTAGTTGCTCATTAATTTTTAACTTATAAAGTAATTAAGGGAAGAAAGTGAGATCTTTGCAAACGTGACACTCCACCCAAGTGGGTGGCGATTGGATTTTAATTAACAAAATGTGTGATTATTTTTCAAATATCTACCGAGTAAATATTGCCAAAACAGTGTGAAAAGTGGGATCCCTGTTCTATCTCATTTATATGACGAAATAGGAATAACTTAGTTTAAGTAAGATATTTACTCGTATATCCCCCCTAATAAAGCTGCATACCTGTTATAACTTGTAAAACCCCTGGTCTCTGCGATGTTATTCCCTCCTCTTTTTCTGTCTGTACGGCCACGCTAAGGCAACTAACAGAATCAATTGGAGAACACGCTTTTGGTTTGACAACTTTATTGGGATGTACAGTAAGTGGGATCTGAGTCTCAATCCTCCAAAGATGCTCCTTCAAGGCGTGAACAGCTTCAGACGCATGCAAACCATGCAGGTCTAGCTTCCAGACATCATTTTTGTGATTCCTTATACTTAAAATTTCTTGGGCTGCCTTATAATTTAGCCTTTCGGCAGCCATCCACTCTGCCTGTGCCTTCCGCGAGAGCTCTTGGGCAGAGTAATGATCACCCCTTAGAAAAGCATTGCTGGCTGCACGAGAATGTTGGGCTGCTGACCTGCATGGAGGTGAAGTAAGTAATACTTTTACATTTTGCCAACCAGTGAATAATAGATGGAGTTGCTATTAATGTGCAACAAAAAAAGACGACTAACATAAGAGAATCTCCGGTAGAAAAAAAAACCCACTAATTCCTGAGTATCTTGAAATTCTTTTGTTGCCCAATGAAAACTTACTTTATCCCTGCATCGCAATCTCACTAACTACAAGTCTACAACCTTAACTAAGAAAGTAAAAACTGAATGTGAAACTCGGTATAATTGAATGAGGCCAGTTATCCTAGCATGACATAGTAATTAGCTAAGACTGGTCCATATGCACGACTCGATTACATAGATCCGAATATGACCACGGAAGATAGATGTACAAATAAAGGGAAGCAATTATCATAACATGTATAAAGTACACAGCAATAGGTAGTCATACCTAGTTGCTCTAATAGCATCTTTTCGGAGGCTCAGATAAATATCATCTTCTTGCCACTCGGGTTCAATGGGAACAGTTAGCAACTGCCCAGAGATCGAATTCACAGGTGCCGTAAAGTCATATAAGTTACTTTTAGTAGAAAATTCTTTAGGACTAGGTTCCCGAAGACATTCCTCAACCAATTTTTTTGTTTCTTCCGCCGTTTTCTGCGAGGGATCACTTTTATCCGAAAGGTATGCTGTTTCAGTCTGATTGGAGCTGTCAGATGAAAATATCGTTTGCAATACAGTAGATGCCTGTAAAAAATCATTATTAACCGCCCCTAAAACATCTCCGATCAAGCTATCATCAGCCCACTGATGCAGCTTTTTCAATTCTCTACATTAGTAACACCTTCAATCCCAGGCTTACTACTAGAACCAGCAGCTAGTATCCGATCTTCAAACTCGACATTCGGGGACAATACAGAAGCTCGCACAACTGACGAAAATGATTTTGCTGACCCATTCATTAGTATTTGTTTCAATGGGAGCAAAGATGTAGGGGTGTTCTCAACAGGTGGGTAAGGGTCAGAGTCAAATTCAGTTTTTTTCGTACCTTGTCTCTCTTGCTGCCCAAATGCAGCCCAACCTGAGGTTCTATTTCTTGACCCCATAACCTTAGAAGTACTTGCAGAGATGGTGTTTTTGGATCTCAACTGTTCTCTCACACCATCTCTCATATTGCCTTCATAAACAAAAAATGAAAAAAATAAATAAATCCACTGAATTTGTGTTGCAGAAGCTGTGGGGTGGGGATATTGATTTCTGCAATATTCAATTCGAACTGAATTTCAATAACCCATTAATAAAACTTAGAACTTGAAATGAAAAAACAACAAAACATAGAGAATGGAGTTAAAAAAGGTTATACCTTTGGATGTTTTTTGATTGATTGATCGTTAATTACTATTTGGTGATTCTAATTTCCCAAAGATCTCGAAACCAAAGATTAGACGGCTGCTGAGATATGAGAATCAGAAGAATTGAAGAGTGATAATTGAAGCTCAATGATTTTGTTGATGTTGATGAAGATGAAGGTGTTCTGCAACTGGAATCCATCAACGGCAATCAAAATTTGTGACGGCGAATTAACCGGAAAAGAAGATTTTTGTTTTTTCCGATTGGGTGGGTTGAGGAAGAAACAAAGAGAGAAGGGAGATGATGATTAAACTGAATTTATTTATTTACGTGGAATTTGATTCAGTCCTGCTACACACGCCGCGGGTTGAAAGCCGCGGCATTCAACCCGCGATGTGCAAGGAGTGACACAAAGGGGTGGGTCTCCTACCAATAGTTTTCAGCAGATCATATGCACCACATACCCAAATACAAGGGCTTACGGCTCACCTACCAAATGCCCACTTTGATGTGGCTTGTATTGGTAACTCAGTAATATCTTCTGCTCCGCCAGAAAACCTATTATGGTGAAGCAATATCTTATTAGGAGTGCAATCAAGTAAAAAAGGATTTGGAAGCCCAAAAAATTTAGATTTGGATGCTAATTGGGTTGGTGTACAATTGTATAATCATGTTATAGACTAGTTCCGCCACTGTTTCTACTTCTGGCATGTCAAAAATTCTTGGTACACAACTCCAAAATTGTACCTTTATAAAATTTTATTTCCTAAGGGTTTTACCTTTTTTTTTGGGCTTGTCTTCAGAGAAAAAGGTTTTGGGATTGTTCTTGGATGGTCTGTCTATAATCACATTTGTACCATATTGAATTTCACGCATAATCCTTGTAACTGTCGTACCATAATATACGATCATATTTAGACAAATTAATTGTTTATCATGGCTCAAAATATGCATAGTTACATAAATCTGCACCTTGATCCTAAATGTACCACTATGACCTTAAATCTGCTAAGTGACTCAAACTCGTTATGTGACTTAAAATCAACCGCGTGACCTAAAATATGTTTGGTAGTGCAAAATCTGCATCCAACTAAAACGGCCACTATGACACAAAACATGTCTCCTCACCCAAAAAAAGTTTTATTATGGGCGACAAAAACCCGAAAACCATCTCGTAACTGAGAAACTACCTTTTTTTTAATGTACACGACTCAGATTCTCTCACGCGACTTAAAAGTGTGCTTCGTCACCAAAAATACGCTTTATAGTGAGTTAAATCTAATGAAAATACAAAATCCGCTAATGTAAGACGAAAAAATTATCATGCCAATAAAATATGTCTCTAAGAGCAAGCATTAAGGTGCTTGATTTGTCTTGGTTTTAGTCACTATGTAGCCAAGAACAAGTACCATATACATGATTTCTCTCATATCTCCCGGATAACCATGTATCCATCTAGGGCAGATGTATCCGTGTCCAACCCCAAATAGCCAAGCACCATCATGTTTTTTTTTACCTTTGGCTTAACTAAAAACCCTAATTGTAGCTATGAAAAAGGTCATAATAATGCTTGCTCTAACATAATCACGTGCCAAAATCCAAAATCTGGGGTACCATAATAGATTTTGGACTAACGACATTTAAGTTGTTATGAATTTGAAGTTACCATGTAAATTTTTAATCACGAGACATATATTGGGTTATGGATCAAAGTATCGAGTCACGTTATAAATTTTACATCCAAGTGATAGCGTAAATAATAATAACTCATGCAGAGACCTTGTACCATACATACATGGAGACATCGAAGGTGCTACACATTTATCACGTTTTTTTCTCCTATTTTTTTACACTCCTATGCAGGGGTGAAGCCAAATTCTGACCACAAGGTCAGGGGAGCAAAATCTTGGTAGAGGATTCAAGTATACAATAATGGACTTAAAAGCCTATTTTCTTTTAATATTTTAGGCTTGTGGACCAACTGGATCGAGTGTGCAACTATACACCCATGTTTACTACGGACTCCGCCCATGCTTCTATATATCATCCATCTATACCCTAGATCTACACATGATAAATCTTTTAAACCTAAGAAGCATTTTGGTGGAGACATAAGAGTGACACTATGAGCCGTGGGCCGATTGCAGACCTCAAAAATGATGAAACAGCTGGTTCTACTTCCACACTATCTTCTGAGTTCTGAGGGACGAAGGGATTAGTCGGTGGAGTCATTGCGGGACCCACACTCTCTCGTATTTCCCTATACCCATTTTTTTTGTGTTTCCGATTGAAATCACCCAATTTTTCGATTTTATTCTTCTTTTTCTCTGTTTTCTCTTCGGAGCAGCAGCCAGAGCTGCAAAACACAAAGAGACTGAAACATCATATATATATATATATATATACAAAGTATTCATCGTAAGTGGAGGTGGGAGTGGTGTGGAAAGAAAAGGAAGAAAGGGTGATGGGAGATAGAATCATACCTGGAAGTTACTTCCAGTATTCACCTTCTGGACTTCATGCATCAACCCCTCATACTCATAATAGACCTCCTTCTTCACCTTCTTTAGATCGTGAAAGGTCAGATTTTTTATATTTTTTTTTAGATTCAGTCACTTGATTCAATTTTACTGTTTAATCTTGTTGATTATTTTACTGTTAAAGTTATGATTTTGATTCTTTCGGGGTTCTTATTTGTTATAACTTGTTGTTGGTGAATTGTTGTATTATCCGTTTTTTTGCTTGGGGGTTGAGTTCATTGGTCTAGAAATTGAGCTGTGTGAGTTAATTGTGGATTGAGAGTTTGTGTGTTTGGATGCGTTTATGCAGAATTCATGAGTTAGACTGTTACTGTATGAATTGTGTAGATAATAATATACAGAATGATAGACGTAGATGAAATTTGGATTTCGTTCTCAAGGAGTGTTCAGTACATGTCAAAAAAGATGCAAATGAGAGAAAGAGAAGAGTGGGGACATGCCCATAACTTAGACGCGCAGCGTGATACACCAAGCACACACCATTTAAGAAAGCACTTGATAAAAACTAAAAACCACAGGTCCAAAACATTTAGCACTGCAAAGCTGGACTGCGACACTCATATTAATGGCGAAGGTGCAAATCAATCGATTAGTTATGGAAAGGTGGAAACTTGAATTCTACTGGACCATGATAGTAGCAGATTTTTGTAGGGTTTTTGTTGTATCTGATTAGATGCTTTATGTACTAAGTGCTGAAGTTCTTCTGCTATGTCGGAATCAAATCTCAGTCTGGGCAATTTGATTGTTACTTGTACTGTTAACCTTTAAGAGAATACCAATCTTTGTCATGAATATGTAATATAAGTAACTAAATGATGAACCCAATTACGCAAGGTGTAATTGTCAATGCGCAGTGGGTTCATTTAAGATGAACTTATTCACCATAATCGTGCTTCACTTCGAATCATTGGATCTAACTTTCATATTCCAGTTTGCTCAGCGCTGTGAGATAGTATATTGATGCACATATTATGTAGTGACAACAGAAGTTTGTGTGTCAAATTATTCAATTGCACTTGCTTTCTTAAATTATTTGATATATAGCGTTGCTATTCTATTTTATTCTCGTTTAAATAGTTGTTATCTGTAATTTGGTCTCTACAGCAATGCGAGATACATGGCTGAGTTATTGGCGGAGAGGCAGAAACTTGGACCATTCATTCAAGTTCTACCACTTTGCACCAGACTTCTTAATCAAGGTTGGTTTTTTTCTGACAACTCTTTAGACCATTGTGTTTATGTATTTGTTAAGCAAGGTTGTAATTATATTTTGCACAACATAGTAGTTTGCATCGCTGTTGCTGCTCTTTTAGCACCTAGAGATAGTAAAAAGTTGGGAGGTAGCAAGATAAAGCTGCCACATGTAAGAGGCAGTAATTGATATTGTATGTGTTTTCTTTCATTTAAGTTTGGCCAATGACATCAATTAATTATTTCTGTTAATTTCCGTAGTCAAAGTAATTGTTGTTCACGAGCATTCTTGTCTTTGTTTATTTTAATATATTCTTAATTATTTGGGACAAACGATTGTGTTTATGGCTGATCATGTCATTGGAGTTCATACGAACATGATGAATTGTTAAATGGGTTTGGAAGATTCTTTTCTATCGAGACTCTGGATCATGTGGTTGAAGTCAAAATTTTGAGGATTCAATCCACCTTATCATTTAATGCCATATTTCTTTGCGGTTACAAGGGTATACATCCTTAACTTTGGTAAGATAAAAGGATGGTGTATTTTCTTAATTACATAAGCGTTTGTACGACAGGGGTGCAAGTAAAAGGGGTACTAAGTGCTTTGGTGCAGGTTGAAGACTCCAAAAGAGCGGGATGAAGGCTGAAAAAGATGTTGACTGAGAAAAGATTTGAAGGGATGTACCTTTTACTGAAGAATTCACACCAAACATGACGGCATAACTCTGCTCATAGAGTTGGGTTACTTTTCGCAGATTGTAGAAACAGTTTTTGCCGGCTAGAATTTGTTTTTGGACCAGTTTGTCCCGTTACTACAGATTGTAGGATTTGATGACCCAAGTTTGTTCTTCTAGTGGCTTTTTAATTTTTCCTCATCTGTGTAATATTGAGTGAAGAGGTCTCTTTTTGGTCTTGTTTGATTCTGTTGTACCTTTGAACAGGGTTCGTTTGCCCATTTGATATCACTTTATTGATGCATGTGCATATATATTTACTGGTTGAACGAAGTTAAAAGCAAAATATTGAATGGGTACATCTTACTAACTTAACAGTAAGGGGCTGTGTGAATTTTGGTAGTGAAGGGTTATATCCCTTTCACTCTATTTATTTTTGTCACATTTAATTATGCGTTTGTATGTTTGTCTTTTTTTTTTTCCTTATATTGGCATGCTGGCCGTGGATATAAAGTGCCTAAGAGTTTTGGATTGGACCTAAACACTGACTCGTGTCTTGACAGTTTCTTGTATTTTCTGTTCTTACTGTTGATCTGTTTTCATCTATTTACAGAAATTGTACGTGCATCTGGTTTGGTCCCTCATCAAAACTTTTTTGAGCACGAGAGTCCGTTGAGGTCACCAGTTCCTCACTCAAATGGAGGAAGGATGGATCTGGAGGGGTGGTCGTCTCTAATGCAAGCAGAGGTAACACTTATCTTCTTGAGGTTCCTATTTTAAAATGGTCGGTACAAGCTCTTATGTATCATTCTTCTCTTTTCTCTTTAAAGAAAGTTCAAAAAGTTGAACTTTGTGTAAATAGAAGACAAGGAAACCCTTCACTCTCCGTGACACTACAGAGCTCCATATTTGTTAATATAGGAAGACAGGTAGTGCAATTATACGAGAACTTAATGTGACTATGATTACAATTACTAGTGCCAAGTAAATTCCATGTAGAGATTGTCCTCCTATTTGGATTTCTTAGTTGCATGGGTCCCTTCTTTGTCATGGGATGATGAGTTATGGATTGTGGACTTCACTCTCATATTAACGATCTACTAGTTTTAAAGTGGTAAATCTTAAAATGCCAAGATACAGATTGGCTTACAAAGGCAGTAGAAAACCATGTTTTACACACAAGGTTGCTGTGTGATGGAAAAGGCAATAAGCACAGAATAGTTTTTGTGCTTTGGGTCATCAAATAAAAAATGGAAAAGAAAAAAGGATGTATACTCAAGCTCTAAATATTGGTTTCTTCAAGACTGTAAGAGCCTAAAAAAAAAAAGTGGAAGCAATGTTTGTGTCCATCAGCTAAGAAATATTTTTCCTAAAGAATACCCTTCACAGTTCTATTGTTCGTTACAGCACTGTTAACCTGTGATGTCATTTTCACGAGGTGTCTGAATTTCATATATCTATGACTTCCACAGTTCTTAAACATATAGTTGACATTATTATGTGATATTATTCATGGAGTAGGATGCACATAGATAAGCAAGGTAGAAGCTGTTCTCCTTGTATTGAATAAATTATCCTTGATTAAGTATATGAACCACCCAGTAGGTAGATAACCGTAAAAAATTTCCCAATATTTCTGCCTCAAATTCGATGTGTATTATAGTGTTGTACAATTTAGAGAGCTTCCTGGTTATTAAATCTGACAAAGACACTCCCATTTTGTATATGAGCATCAAGTTTATTTATTAGTAAAAAGGACAGTTGCATAAAGACTGAGACGAAGCCTGTGTTGTAGCCATAGCAGACTAGAAACATATAACTATTTTCTGTCTGCTGTATGTTAATCTACCAATGCTGCACGTTTAATTGTTTCAGATAGTAGTAAAATTATATAACAAGTAAACTTTGCTTCAGGAAAACGGAATTTTTCTAAGACATGGTGGTCTTCAGTCACCAATGGGTTGGCATGGGTCTCCTGGTATTACGAGCACTGTGAAGAAAGTCATTCGGTTAGATATTCCCATCGACAAGTTTCCCAGTGTGAGTAAACACTAAATTTCTGTTTTTGTTGTTCACGACTGTGAGAGTTGCTATTTTGTTTGGTCTGACTGACCCTGGTATCATGATTTTACAGTTTAACTTTGTTGGGCGTCTTTTGGGACCTCGTGGGAACTCCTTAAAAAGAGTTGAGGCTACAACTCAATGTCGAGTATACATCAGGGGTCGAGGCTCTGTTAAGGATTCCCTTCAGGTACTGTGGACATTGCTTTTTCCTATTGACATTTCTCAAGGGCACCAAATATATCACTTTTCCATAAATATGGTGGAGTGCTACTTGCAGGTTGAGGTTATTTTGTACCATTTGTCACACAGATTAATGCATATTGCATGTATCTGTTATGTAGCACGTCAATTTCTTTTTCCATCCTTTGTAGAAAATGCAACATGCCCAAATATAATTTGGAGCTGTGAGGTGTTTAAAACTGCAAAATAGGAATCATGATAGTTTTCATATGTATATTGGAAATTGTGGGTTCATTTATTAATAAGTGGTACCTTTTTCTGCTTCAAAGTTCATTGGAATGTAGTCTTCATCTTAATTAGAAGTACCAAGTATAGAACCCCAGATCCCACAGATAAACAGGTTGTTCCATATCGTTACTTTGTCTCACCTAGTTTTAATTCAAGATCAGAGGATTTTACTTATTAAGAGGTGGAGCAACTTCATTAGAATTTTTCTTAGATGAACTTTATTGGTAGTGTTATTTCCTAGGTTAGCATTAGTTCTCTTGAGCTAATTTTCTTTTTCAATTCTAGGAAGAGAAACTTCGGGATAAACCTGGCTATGAGCACTTGAATGAGCCATTACATTTACTGGTGGAGGCTGAATTCCCTCCGGACATGATAGATTCTCGTTTGACTCAAGCTGTGGCGATATTAGAAGACCTCTTGAAACCTGTGGTAAGCTGAAAATCCTTGTTAGATTCTCTCTATAACATATAAATTCCGATATTTATGTTTCTCTCTCTTTTTATCACTGTATTCTCAGGATGAATCCTTAGATTATTACAAGAAGCAGCAACTGCGGGAGTTGGCTATGATAAATGGTACACTGAGAGAGGAGAGTCCTCAGATGAGCCCGAGCATGTCTGCCTTCAATAACAGTAGTGCAGGAATGAAACGAGCCAAAACCGGTCTCTAAATGTGTATATCTCTAATCAGTCATTAGCTATTTGAATTGGATAAGTTATCTTTGACGTGCCTAAGATCGAACCCATTAATTATTTACTTTTTATGTTGTAGTATTCTGTGTAATTTTTTCTTTTTAAATTTATCTTGTCATTTTTTCTTTGCTTGTATCGTCAACAGTAGTTTTGGCCTAATGTCCTTTCGCGCATTGCAGAAATCTGAATTTGAGACAGAGTTACTTTGTCAATGAGCATTTGAGGTTTCATTTGCGTGCGACCTCTTCGACCGTGTTGCTCATTTTCGATGGTAGTTTCCCACTTTAATCTACTTCCATTTCATTTTATTTATCTAAAAACATATCACAAACAAGATTGTTTGCATAAACACGTATCTTTTACTAGTAAATCATTATCATATGCATACCCTAAGGCAAGTCACGAAGCAGCATTACTTATTCCATACAATTATTATAGCGTAATTAGGACTAGGTTTATAATACTAATCAACTGCATAACCGAGAATCCTACGTTCATATATCATCATGAACGAAACGACATAGTTGTCTATCATCTCCGGCCAAACCTGTAAGAACGCGAAAAAAAAAAACTTAAGTAAAAACAGAAAGTATCAACAGACCATGTTTTAAACACCGCAAAATCTGATTCAAAAGATCAGTCTTTTCGGCATGAAAGTTGATTAAGAGTAAGGTTGATTCTACAAGCTGTGGTCCATGGCATTGGCGTATGCAGTCTGACGAACAAGCCTAAAGTATGTATAAATGTGCGTACCTTGTGATGAAAGCTAATTAAGAGGGTCGTAATTAGCCAAGATGGAGCGCAGTTTGATGATCAGAGTAAGAAGAGGGTCCGCCGTTCAGCATGTTCACTTGGTAATAGTTCCTTGAATCAAATGCTTGGATACTTTGATGATGATCTAACTGATCAGGAACTGGCCTTAAGTTCGTCTGCTCGTTCTCCTCGTCTTCTGTTACCTAATACGTTTTGTGAAGTCAGACTTCTATACCCAAAGACCAATATGTAACAGGGACCGAGCTAGGTATTGGCAAATTGCACAAGTCAATTTGAGAGGTTATTGGAAACTCCAAGTTACCTTAGCTCGAAGGAAAACATTCTCCTTTTGAAGCTCCACCTCCTACACAAATTGTACAGCATTAACTGATAATCAGTATCCCCTGATAATTGTAATAATTCTGATTAAGTTCCAAACAAAGCAATATTACCTTTCGTTGCATGTATTCAATTTCTGCAAACATCATCTCATGCTATTATAACACAACAACAACAACAACAAGAAGTCATCTAACAGTAAGAAAACAAACACTGACAGTATATATGGTTATAGAGAGCACATACTTTTTTGGATCTGATCCGAGTGAGTCCTCGTTCGAGCCGGTTTTCCAGCTGCTTCAATTCTTTGACGGTCAGTGAACTTATAGACTCACCCATCAAATGTCTGCTCCCACATCATAAACAACACAATATATGTCAGTGAATAACTCAATTCATGTTGAACCTACAGAAAAATTGTCCCATGGTGACACCTTTTGAAAGCATAGCGTCGTCACAAATGTCTTTTCGTTTTCTTAATTACATTTAGACAATTGCGCATTGTTGTACCTGTTTGTATTCTGTAAGATTTGTATTTGCTGCTTCAGTTTTGTTGCTTCTTGTTGATAGTACTGTGTGTGATCAGATTATATGTATATTAGCATGACACTCATAATGCGAAACAAAAACAGCGAAAGTGATCAGAGAATAGTATCGATGATAGGGTTACGTACGTGAGCATTAGCCTCGATGATGGAGGTAGTGTTTGAACCCTCAGCAGAACATACCTTTTTGTACCTCTCTATGGTTGATTTGATGCTTCACACACAATTAATTAGATACGATTAGTACAAAGTACTTTTACATCTAAAATTGGTTAATTAATTAGTTATATTGATTGTGTTAACTGCTACCTGCTGTTAGCATATTCGTAGAGACGACCACGGCTCGAGAAGACGATAAGAGCGACTTCAGCATCGCATAGTATCGATAACTCGTAAGCTTTCTTAAGTAAACCATTCCTCCTCTTGCAGAATGTTACCTGACGGTTTGTTGTGTTCTCTATCCTCTTTATTTCAATCTTTCCTCTCCCCATATTAGATCTGCCATCACAACTCCTTTATCTCATCAATAACTTTCAAGCCCTCAAACGGGAAGATGAAAAGCAGTGAGCATATATAACTCAAACAGATAAAGAGTATAAAATCCAAACTATGAGTATAATTACAAAAACCTAATATATATTTATACTAGTTTGTAGATAGATCACTGGTTAGATCGACAGCAAGATCGATAAGTAACTCAACCATAGACTTAAGATCTACCGAAACATAACGTTATATAGCGTGTAATGATCATATAACTTCTTTACCTGATCTTCCAACTTGGAATAGATGAACAACAATGTTGCGTCTGATCGACTTACACCGATATGAACCGATCGGAGAGCTATTTTAGCTTCCGATGATTCGGGTCTGGCAAAGAACTAATCAGAATATAGAAATTTTAGAGGCACTACTGGTAGCTGCTAGCTAGTCAGTCCAAAGTAGCTAGGAGTTGTCAAATGCAGATGCATCTGTACTCTTCTTTCTCCCATTTTATGGTTTTTTCTGTGTAATTTATTTTTTATTACCTTGTTTCATGAGTGACTCAGAAATTGAAAGCGAAATAGAGAGAGATCAAACAAGTAAGAATGAAAATGACTTCCGACTTGCTTCTGAAAATTCTCATTAATTTTTTTCTTTTCACTTTGGTATTATTGAGTACTTATTATTACTTCCTAGTATTGCATGTGTGAGACAGACAGCGAGAGAGATAAACTTGAATTATGTACATGCCAGCAGTGCTTCAAGAACAACCGGGAACGGTTTCCGGTCATCCCCCTCGCCAAGAACGGTCAATAACAACAATCATAATTCCCGTTATGAGGGGGGAGGAATGAGCACCCCTGGGTGCACTCTACCGGCCGTTACAGCAACATTTTACTCGAACCATGCATGCTAGTTTGATAGAAAAATAATGGTTAATACATGAACCCAAAATTTGATCTACAAACACTAACTAAATAGTCTTTGTAAGCCTATCGTTCAACTATGCCTGCACGTACGTAACGTAGGTTAAATGGTCGGACTAATAAGGGGGATAAGAGATTTTCAGCCAGTCATACATACGTTGAGACTTCGCTGTGATCAGACAATATGCATATATGAACAAACTTATTGTGTTTCTGTGAAGATGCATCTGCAATCTCCTTAGTAAGACATTTCCTTGTCCATTTGAAAGGGCTGTTTTACCAAACTACCAAAGACCATTGTGTTGAGGACAGTACTGAATTATCTTTTGCCCCCTCTTATCTTCGATCCTAGTTCAGCTCAGCCCCAGTGTTATATATCGCACAGAGTTCCAACATCAATGTCCAGAAAGTAGTTGTGTTCTTGTAGACAATTAGAGAAAGTTGGAATGGAAAAAGTATAGTGATGAAAATGGACGTATGCGAGTGAAGTAAATAGTTAAAATAGAGTGAAGTTGACGTACACGTGAAGGCCAGAACATACATTTCTAATTTGTGTTGGGTTATCACTTTCATTCATAAGTTATTACATTTGTTAAGAGTTTTCTGATTCTGGAAACTCTTTTTTCTTTCTTTAATTTCTAACCCACACCTCTCTCTTTCTTTACTCTTCTTCTTCTTTATGATTTGTTTGATTCTACTCTCTAAATCTCTCTCTCCATCTTCACTGCGTTTGTTAGTGCTTAGCTTTACTAACAGTTTCCAGCTAGCTTTCGGCTGTGGGTCTCTCTGATTTTAAATCGTGGTGGTGCCAGAGGGGGCCAAAAAATAAATTCTAATGTGTGAAGGCCAGTAGTAAATAGAACACAAAAAATGGTTCAGGCTGAATTTTATATGTACTATTTCCTCGAGGAAATTGTAAAAAAAAGAAGAGGCTATTTTGATCATGCCCATTTCAAAATCAAGTCTGGAAAACTGTTGGGTCCTTGGTATGCTTGCAACCTATAAGAACGTTATTTCATGTAAAAAAAAAAACAAATCCCTAAAAATCCAGGTAATATTGGGGCCTATGCGAGTTATTTTGGCCCTATATAATTTTGTTCCATCCATATTAGTAGATAAGGGATGTCTAATTTTGCACAAAAATACTAATTACCCTCTACAAAATCATAATATACAAACTAATTACAGTAACCTATTTTTCATTTAACTTCCTCATCAGCCGATTCTTCTTCTTCTTCTCTTCCCCCTCTTCTTCTCCATTTCAAACTAAAACATCGGCGGTTTAAAAAACGGTTAATCATTTTTTTCTTCTATATAACGAAAATGGTAAGACGAATGAAGCATCCCACTAGAAGATCAACTGAACCTAGTGAAAGCGATCCAAGAATCGTACAATCAATTTGACATAAACCGATGAAGAAAACGGTTACGGAGGAGGAAGACAAACAAACTCTTAGGTTGATACAGAAAATGGCTCGAATCAGGTACTTTTCTATCATCACATCACTATAAATTAGGTTTTAATCACATGCCAACACTCAAAAATTAAAAATTTTGATTTCTGGGTTTTCTGTGAAAACCAGAATTGTTGGATGTTCATGTCTACATCCAACGATTCCAATTTGAATCGTTTGATGTTCATGCCCCCGTCGGACGATTCCAAAGTAACTGAAAAGTCAGGAAGAACATCGACCCAAAATTGTTCTATGTGGACAATAACATCTAACGATTATGGGCCGAGTTGCAACTGAATATTTATATGAATTGTTCGATGTGGACATCACTATCGAACGATTCAAGGTCGAGAAAGACCCAATGTGTTTGTTGGTTTTTTAGCCTAGAATTGTTGGATATGAACACCAACATAGAACGATTCTGAATTGTATAATGTTTTGAATCGTTGGATGTGTGTGCATCGTGATGGACGATTCTACTCTTGGAATTCCTAAATTCTTGAATTCGATTATTGATTATCGTATGTTGTTGTACTATTTAGGGATAAGGGAAAGGGAACGACACGGATAAGAAAGCGAAGAAGAAACATGATCTTGGTTTTCCTGAGAGCTTGGGACCTCGTTGAAAGGGCGGTAAGAACTTGGCGGATAACGCTCGTAGGGGTTCAGTGGGAAAAGCTAAAGAGGTTTCCATCAACGAACCAACTGAATTGGAGACACAAAAAGATTCTTCTTCTTCTGATACAAAATCTGAAAGAAGTCCAGGTGAAGAGGAAGATAGTGAGAGCAGTGACGAAGAAGAACGAGGAGGTGGAGCACTACCACGACAACCACAAGAACAAGGAGATAAAGATGTAGCGCCAGGAAGGAAGAAAAAAGGGGCATACTTTCCAAAGCCTGAGACGTTTATAATTCTCGGTCCCGATGAGGCCATTCATGGGTTACTGAGTGGCGGAAGAGAGTTGCTATGGGGGTACAAGCGCAGTTGGCTGCTAAGATCCGTGCAACCATGGTAAGTATCTCAACCTTATTGTATATATCGTCTAATTTTATTTAAGCCTAATGCACTTTTCTAATTTTTCGTGATATATTATTTAGGATCACACAGATGTTGTGCGTCTTCCAAAACACCAATCGTCAATCAGCAAAATGGAGTTATGACCGCTGGATGGAGAAGCAGTACAACGGATCGTCGAACAAATGTGGTTGATATATGGAGTCAATAAATCTGTGGCTTGGTATGACAAGCCCCTTGTTTCTGCCTTCCTTGAGAGATATTATGCGGAAACGAATACTTTTCATCTTCTGTTGGGGAAATGACAATAACCCCAAACGATGTGCAGTTGATCTTGGGTCTGAGCATCGGAGGTAAAGTCGTAAGGGGGACCAACTACATGAATGAGGTTAGTTGGGAGGACATCTACAAGTTCACCTCTAAGGTGTTTGGTTGGGATAAAGACAAGACCACGAAGGAGATGACAGTGGTGAAAGATAAAAAACAGAGAATATTCCATCTCAGCCACCTGAGGGAAGAGTTCTCGGGAACAATGGGTCTTCATGAAAGTGGTGAGCTGACCGTGGACCGTATCACTGCTACAGCCACCGTATATATTCTCTACATCTTGGGATCTGTTATCTTCCCCGACGTTTCCGGTTCTTGGTTGAACGCCGACTACATCCAATTAATTGAACCATTGGACCGAGTCTGCGACTACTCTTGCGGCACTGCTTGCCTTGCATAATTGACGAACGAGATGAGAAATTGTACTAGGGTATACAAGACCCATATCAGAGGGAATATGACTCTTCTACAGGTAATTCAAAGGGTGTAGTTATGGAGCTTTGTTTGTCTTATTTTTCTTATTCTCACTTATATTCATACGTTGATGCAGGTATGGATATACTTGCACTTCCTAGTGTTTTCTAAGAGGGATGGTGTGCAAGGGAATTGGGACCGTGATTTTTTTTGAAGCAAATACTCCTACCAAGGCAAGGGCCAGAGTCAGGAGAAGGACCTCCTTGAGCTGAGGATAAAATTGGACAACCTGACAACGAAGGATGTTGTCTTTAACCCTTACAAGGAAGCATTTTCGGGAGGAACATTGATTGAGTGTCATGAAAAAGAATACTATGGATCTCTTTCTCACACCAGAGGCTATGTAATCTACAACCCGACAAGAGTGAAGAGGCAATGTGGTGTTGTGCAAGAAATCCCTTTTGATAAGAAATACAAAATTGATATGCATAACTGTATGTCCCTTGGGAACGATATTGTGGTTGTTCACGATCCTTTGACATCATCCAGTGATTGGGAGGAAAGGGGTATTGCATATTTGGCTTGGGTAGGGATACCCCCTCCAGATTACCTGTCGTGGTACCACAACGTTTCTCACACTCGTGTGATACGAATAGATGAGAGGCCCTTGATCAATGATCGGGATAAAGCTCTCGATGTTCTGGTACGTTTTTTGGTATCTTATGGTATGTTAGAGGGTTTGGCATGAACTGTAACTTGCTTGTTGTTTGAAATGCAAAACGGAGAAGAAAAATCACGTATATGATCAACAAAGCAAATATGTGTATCGGGAGAGGAGGAAATGTTTTGGCGAATCAGGCGAAGATTGAAGAATACCAGGATCTGGAGGATGAACAAGATGGTGCTAGGTTTGGGGAGGCGGCGGAGCCGGCGACAACAAGAAAACCAAGAGTGAGAAAGGCCGCTCGGGGCAAATCAATCAGTGGACAAGGACCTCCCAAACGAGATCGAGGTGGTCGTGGTCGTGGTCGTGGGGAAGGTGGTGATGTGGTTGAGTGAATACTTTCTTGTTTTTCAACTTTAGGTCTTTCACTTTGGATAATTTATGTTTGTCATTCGGATTTAAACATATGGATAATTAGGTTTATTAGTTATAAAGGAACGAATTTAGTTGGTTTTAAAATTGTTGTGTATGCTAAGACGCGACAAAAGAACTAAAATTTGGGCCAATTTATCATTGGAACTCTGGATGTTTTTATTGCCAGAATCATTCAACGTGGATAAACCTATCAAACGATTCTGAACAGAAAAAAAAAAGAACTTTTTCCAGGTATTCAGAATCGATTGATGTCGACGTTCATATCGAACGATTCTAGGAAGAGAAAAAAACCAAACTTTCTGATGGCTTTTAAGCCAAAAATCGTTCGATGTGGGCATACATATCTAACGATTCTAGGTAGAGAAAATGCCAATTTTTCAGTTGGTTTTTTAGCCTAGAATCGTTCGATGTGGGCATCCATATTTAACGATTCTAAGCAGAGAAAAAACCAAAATTTATGTTTTTTTTAACGATAGAATCGTTCGATGTGGACATCAGTATAGAACGATTCTAGGCAGAGAAAATGCCAATTTTTTTTGTTGTATTTTATCTTTGAATCGTTGGATGTGGACAATAGTATATAACGATTCTATCAAGCGTAGTTTTTGACATTTTTGATAATCCAGAGCCGTTCTACGTGGTCTTACATATCGACCGATTCTTGCAGAATATTTCACCCAAATTTTGAGTTTTCGAAAAAAATAGCCGTTGGGACTTCCTCTATATAAGAAGGACATGTATCCCTGACCCAACTTGCCCCAAACTTACACCTTCTACTCACTCCCACTTCATCCACTACTCAAATAGAGCCGAGGAAATGGATTGGGAACCGGATGAAGATCTGGAGCTCGTCAAGTCGTTCATTCTCGTCTTCCGCGAACGTCTGTTTGAGATTTATTCAATGTTTTGGAAGAGAATCAAAGAATTCTTCTATGACCGTACCGGGAACCCTAACCATCGGAAATGGAGAGACCTAGCATTTAGATTCTACCATATCAAAAGCGAAATGCGAGAGTTCCGTAAAATTAAAAGAATGGTTCATGAGCATCATCCTCAAGCTTCTAATAGCGAGAAAGTGAGTAGTTCGGCATGTTTATCCTTCTCTCATCGTTTGATGTTCGCATACTAAGGTGTAATCGATTTAATTTCAGGTCGAACGATTCCATAGCCTATGGCGAATTCAAAACGGGGAAAAAATGTTCATGCACGGGAGGGAATACGCCATGTTGAACCAACGTGCTCGGAGGTTCATTAACGATGTATTAATGTGCGAGCTTCAAGAATACGCGTACTAGATTATGTAGTGCAATGCGCCAATATCCTAAACTATGTAATGCGATATTGCGCTAATATCCTAAACTATGTAATGAAATGCGCTAATTTCCTTAACTATGAATGAAATTTGTCTTTTACGAAAGTGTATCAGAATCGTTGGATAATAACAACCACATCAACCGGTTCTACGAGTCGTCCTTTTGTAATGATCATATCCACCGATTTTTATATTCTTCAATCACGAAGAACACCAAACCATAATCGGTATACGTTGTCCATCTTATCCACCGGTTCTGGGTTGATTAACTTAAAAAAAAAATCAAAATTTCTGAGATTTTTGCAAGTTTTGATAATTACTTAACACTAGTTGATTTCACCACTAACACTTAAACAACTACTAATTGAATTAATTAATACTAATTAATCATGGGGTAAATTAGACATTGACATAAATAGATAGATAAGGGATTTTGGCATTTACTTTATAATAACCCCATTTTTCCTTTTAGTGGTAAGACCAAAAAAATTCTCGTAGGTCCAAATATAACCAGGTAAAAAAATAAACTTATTTAAGTCCATAATTTTTCATATACCAATCCTTTTAAAAAATGGTCAAAAAGGCTATTTTAATTATATCCCTTTTTAACTCAAGTCAGAACTAGATTTCACTGAGATACTTGTAATCTATAGAAACATATCATGTCAAAATAAAACAAAAGTAAATAAAATTCATATTTGGTTCATTCTAGTTAAAATTTTATGTGTGATAACCCCTACCAATATCGCTAAAGTCACATTGTTGGTCATGTCTTCGTCATTTTAAGTCTGAACTGGACAAATAAGGGATCTTTGCTTAGTATGTAAACATTTATTAAGAGAAATCCACAAAAAATTCTGGCTTATTTTTACACAATTTTTAGTGGACTAACTAACTCCTACATAAATCGTTAACACATTATAATATTTTTTTCTATAAAAATCAGAACTAGACAGGTGATAGCTTGTCGATAGCTTACGATCTGTAGAAACGTATTGCCTTGAACTTTTTCACAATTTTCAGTAGACTAATTCCTACATAAGAAAGAACCCACGTTTAAAGGATACCCCACGGATTATGGGATATTCATGGTTAAATCAAGCTAAGTAAACTGATAAGAGGTGTTTTCAAGTGCATAAATTACTAAGTTACTCTTTATTTTTTTTTCTAATAAATCTTTATAACAAAACCTAAAACCTAAAGCCTATGGTCATCCGCCAATCTCCTCCTTTGCTGACTATTTTCCTGTTCTTTCTCTTTTCTTCCACCATATTTCAAATCGATTCATCGTTGATTCCAAAGTTTCCTTGTCGATCATAACATCCATAAAAATAAGTCGAACGAAATAATGTTATAGACTTTTACATGATTCTGGTATCGTGATTGCAGTTAAACAAGAAGCAAAAAAAAAATCCCAAAGACAAATTATATGTAATTACAAGTTAAGAAGAAGAAGAAAAAGAAGAAGATTTCAATGATCGGCCTCTGAGTGAAATGACTCTGATGAGCAGGTAAGCGATTCATATTCGTTTTTTAAGTGCTCTAATTGATTTGAACTCTATTGAATAGGTTAGAAATCAAAAGATATAGTAAAAATTTCAATTACAGTGTAACAGTCAACGGTCATCACAAACGACAAGTACGATCTAACAAAAAAAGCAAATCAATTGAAGTAAAATGAACAGTCGGAATACTCGAGAAAGTTATTTTACCGACTGTGAAAATTTGGAGTATCAAAAAATAATAAAGTTCAACAGTCGACATGCTCGAAAGAGTTCTTCCAAGACGACCTTAAAACTTTGGAGTGCCAAAAAAATATGAAAGTCAACAATCGGCATTGCCGATAAGGTTATTCCATGCCGATTGTGCGAAATATCAAAATATGTCAAAGTTAAACAGTCGAAAAATAACAAATTTATCCTCTATGTCAATATAAACCCAAAGTTTTTGGTCAATTTGAAGAGACAATCGACATAGTTGGTGACCCATCTTATTATGTCGTATGTGGAACCAAGAATAACCTTTTTATTGGGATATTATTCGACACAGTCGGCATTTGGATTTCTTCGACCATGCCGATTGTTCCATGATATTTTGGGGAATACCTAGTGTCGGTATGGAATGGGTTTGAGTACCATATTGATTCTAGGAAATCAGCATAACATTCATCATTAAACCATGTCGACTTTGAGTCTGTTTTACAAATATACCATGGCGAATCAAACAGAAAAAATCACATTCAACCTAATTTGAACGTATACCTGAATATTCAGAGTACTTGTATCATTAGTTTCTTCATTTCTCTGGGAAGGCTCTTCATTTGAACATTTGTGCTCATAAAATGTCTTGATTTAGGGTTTTTTTCACAGATAAAATTTTGATTATCGATAAAATATTGCAATTGAGAATCGTTATCAAATGCGATATAAAAACATTCTTCTTTATGAGATAAAGTTTCCCCATTATTAAATTCATCACTAGAATTTCTCATTTTCCTTAATTCTCCCAAAATCCCAAGTTTTTTTTTCTACTTTTCCTACAATTTTTTTTTTTTATTTCTTCTCTCTAAAACTAACACTCTTACAAAAACTAATCAACTCTCCAAATCTTAATTTTTATCTTAACAAATCGATCTATAAACAACTAATTGATCAAGAGTAATTTAGTCATTACAAAACATTTAAATCAGGGATTTCCAATATTACTTTAAAATGCTTCTAATTTTTTTTTAGTCTTTTGTTTTTTATCAGACAGCTGGAGATTGTTTTATTATATAACCCCCAATTCGTGGGTATCCCAAATGTGAGTTCATAAAAAACCGTTAAATTAAGTCACATAATTAGCCGTATCTTTTTTTAATTTGAAGTCATAAATGGATAAATAATGTTTTTTTTTTTTCTTTTGATAGTTTACCCCTTTATAAAAACATTTTCCCCAGAAACATCCACAAAAATTCTAGCTCATTCGGAAAAAAAAACCCGGTCTCAATGGCATAGCTAGAGAGATAGTAAATAAGCTCATGATTGAAAAAACTTAAATAAATTGCATATCATTATCTTGCTCAGTAATAACACCCTTGTATGCATCATCATCATCAGTTAATCACTCGACAATTTTGACGTACTTCTCCTTGGTTACCTTCTTTAACATCAATAAGCCCCATCTTCACCATGGCTTGCTGGAAATCGAAGAAAAACCTTGCTGTGTTCATAGCATAAGCATTTACAATACCTCTTGTTCTAGGACTTGTGTACAAGGTTTGATCTGAGCTTAAAACACCAGATGACCTTCTCAGGCCATTAAAATAAGCATTGTCGAAAGAGTTTCTTGTTTCGTCAAAAGGTACCTCTGCACTGTCACCTGCGGTACAAGTTTTTGACAACGTACTTGCAAAATTTGAATCAAGAGTAGGATCTACTTCATGAGACGAGTCGAATTTTTGTAACCGGTTCTTGAATGAAGAACATCGCGCTACACCCAATGTATGTGCACCTACAAATTATATATACTCAAAGATTCAATGAATTACTCGTTACATGAAAATTATAAGAAATAAATAATTTTAAATAAATAAACCAAATATGCCGGATGAACATAACACGATAAATTTAATTTTTCTAGCACAATACAACACAATATATGGAAACACATAAGCAATGTACGCCTATATAATCTAGGTATTTAAATTACCTGACAGAGAAACCATGTCCTGAACACTAAATCCATGCTTGGAGAAAATGCTAATGAGCTCTGAGCTATTCAAGAAAGGGGCAGGGAGGTTTCTTGTGTCTTCAATCTTTGACCTTCGTCCATCTTTCCTTCCTTTTGGTATGTCATACAAAGGACCCCCAGCCTGGAATATATTTGCAACAAAGTTAAATGACATTAGGTAAATCAAAATACGCAGCAACATCAACTAAAATGAGGTAAAGTAAATTTTCATACCCAGAGGACTGCATCTCGAGCAGCCATTGCAACGATATCAGCACAAGAAACAATTCCTGGGCACTGATCTTCGATTAAGTCCTTGGCGGCGTCAATGATTTCATAGCCACGTAGGCTCAAATTCGCAGGAGAGTCTTTTTCAGCTGTGTTTCCTTTTGCTGAATCAAGGAGAACCGATCCATCACAACCCTGACAGATGATTGATTAATAAGGATTAGCAAAGCAGCATCAAGGTGTTGGTTTTTCAGCAAAATGAAATATAAACAATGTCAATATATTAGTGTGTAAGATCAACAAGCTAGACTCGAACCTCTGACATCAAGTATGAACAGAGCCGATCACGAGTCTAGATGGACTATGTGAGAATTTAATAATAGGGCTTTGAGTATGAGTGTCAGGTGAGGTCACTCCGGCTCTGAGTATGAGAGTCTAGGTTACTCGGAACGGACTTTCCCAAGATAGTTAAGAAAGCAAATTTAAGGTACCTCTACGAAGCAGTCATGGAAATGCATTCTGAGAAGACCAGCTGCAAGAGATGGATCAGAATTTAAAGCTCGATTGACTGTACTCCTCACCAACATTTCCACCATTGGGCACCTCATTCCGTAATAAGTCATACTTAACCCATAAATCCCACTAAATCTCGAGAGAAACAAACAAAACACTAAGATTGAAATCATCATTCGCTATGCACACCCCGAAAGGTTTATTAGTTGATAATACACCACAGAATGGGAGAATAAGAGAGTTAATGAAGAACTTGTATTAGCACATACATTTATATATACGAGGTCGATCACATCACGTTTTGGTTAAGAATTGATTTGATAGTATATAAGAAGATAGTGGAAAGAGTCACATAATGGAACAATATGCTGCACACTTAGTGGTCCGGGCACTATTTCTTCACCTAATAAAATGTGAATCATAATGGATTATTTTATCCTTAAACCAACCTCATGGACATAATTCATTGTCTAGTACAGTGGAGTATTTTTCTTTGTGAACAAGAGGGCTGCTATGTCCAGGATCATTGTTTCTAAAAGAATGGGGTTTGCCGTTTGCGATTCAGAAGTAACTGGCGGCGTAGCGAGCATAATCGATCTTAATTAATCATATACAGTTCTAACTTTACTTGTCTAGAATGAATATGAAATACCACTGGGCAGGAGGTGTTTACTCTTGTGGACATGAATTTGACAAGTGTTGTGTGTTTGATACTAAAGCATTTGCACCATGTATATGGAAATGGAAAAGGAACACTGTCCATTTTAAGACGCGTGAAATGCACTAGTTTTGAAGTGATCTTCTTATGGACCAAACAAATATCCACTTGTGGAAAGGTAGAGATGAAAGTGAAAATTTTAGATGGGCAACAGATGCATGGGAACCAGCTTATAAATCCACCAACAAGTAGAATATGCCTCCACTTTAGTTACGTGATTACAAAGTAATTTAGTTGAATTCATTCTATAATTGATAAATTGTTGTTTTAGCAATGATGATGATAAAGTAGCATTCAACAGTACTGCTATTAGTCCTTTGGAGGCCCGAGTCTGACTGCCTGAGAGTCAAAGGGGAAAGGGTGTAATCCGGAGGTTCGAGTCCTGAACTTCAATCTTGGTAATCTACTAATCTGTGTAGAAATGTTTCCAGAACAACTATAATTCAAATATCTCAAAGCAGCTTTAGTTTTCTGCAAGGTTTTAGCAAGTCATGACTACATTCATACTTTTTGCTTCAAACTCGGTCATCTGATTACAAAGTCCAACCACTAATATAGGCCGACTAAGCTTTCTTGATGACCTCTAGTGACCATGCCTAACAGGTGAGCGGGGCCTGCTTCTGTCCCAACCCCTCTCACGAGAGATATCTCCTTTTCCATTTCTGTCATTGTACCGATCCCTGTCTACGTCTCTTCCATTTCTACGATTGCTATACTTCCAGTCTCTCCCTCTTCCTCCATCCCTGCTTCCTCTGCCACTCCATTCTGTAGACCTTTCCCTGTCATAGTCACGTTCACGATGTCGATCTCGCCCTCGTTCACGATCATGATACCTATCACTCTCGCGGGAGTTGCTTCGCTTACTTCTATTCTCAACTTCCTTCTCCCTCTGCTTTCGCCTTTCTTCAGCTTCTTTCTCCCTGGCTAGTCTTTCTTCTTCCCTTGCTTTCTCCTTAGCTTCCTGTAAAATAGGAACCCGTGTTTTGCTGATGAGAAAATAAATATACAACTAACTTCAGCATGTAAAGGAATCAATGCAGATGATTACCTTGTACTCGCTAATGAAATCTCGGACCATGCCATAACCAATGTGCTGCTTGCCAGTCACATGTGACTGTGTCCTCTCCGCAGCATCATTTGCTACAAGAAAAGAACCACATATCTCACACAATGCCATCTTCTTCTCCTGTGTAATCAATAACTTATCATTCTGTGGCAGTTGCGTCAACGATGTCTTCTCCGCATTTAGCAACTCTACCTGTAAGAAGTAGTCCCTAGAGATTAGATAGCTCACTTTACTTGTGATTGTTAAGGGGAAAAAAAACACTGCATACACGAGAGGAGCAATGTAAAACCAGGCAGCACCTTCCTCATGAGTGTCTCAGCTTCATCCACCTTGCCAGCTTCACCAAGGGTCTCCACTTGCTCAAGAAGCTTCTTTATCTTCTCCTCCAGCAACGATAGCTGCTCAGATTTCTCCATAGAGACCGGAGCAGCAGGTGGAACTTCAACTTCCTGGGCTAGGCGCTCCCTGCCACGTCTAACTTTTCTATCCAAGTCCATTACCTATATAGTAAAACAGAAAGTCACCATTGAAGGAAAATAATGTTGAAGAATCCAAAACAGACAGTTACCAACAAAAAAGATAATAGAGCAAAAACTCACCAATTTCTCACAAAACTGGGCAAGCTCGGCTTCAAACCTTGGCACAAAAGAGTCATGCCTCGGAGACTTCTCAAAGCTAAAAACAGAAGTAAAACCTCTCGTCAATACCCCATAGATAATAATTGAGTTAAATATAACAAATAGTAAGTGTGACAGTTGACGATGGCAAACAAGAGAATTCAATTAGCCACCGAGGCAAACCACATGCAAACATATCTCGTCAGACCCATATTACATGTACGAATTGTGTACCTACCTGTATGCAATGATCCACACACTCTTAGACACTCAGGCCATAACCTCAACTATTACCAATTACCGAGGAGAAGAAGACAGACATATACACTCAGGCCATAACTACTACAACCAATTATGGAGAGGAGATGTAAATAGACTGTTACTATTGGTGGTAGCCTCCCTTTCTGGATTGTGAAGGACTGTGAGTGGATCAGCTCACTAGTTTGTTCTGATATAATGTATGGAATACGACATCCATCCATTCCCAGCAAGTAAATTTGAAAACTCTGTAATTGAGTTGTACATTAGAAAATCAATTTTTCTTCAATTCCCATAAGCTGAATTAATAATTTCATCACAGTTACCTTCATTTCTGTAATTGAGATTGTTGCACGCAGTCAGTGATGCACTAACACAAACCCAAAACCACCAGAGGAATAGATATTGAGCATATGTAAACCACATTTAATTCAATTTTTTTTTCAGACATTACAATATGTGAACCTTGATATCTTTTGAATTCTCTTCGGTCCATCATTTTTGTCCAACTATGCATTCTCTAAAGTTCATGTTTTCAAAAATATTATTTTGTATTTTCAGCCCCAGAAAATATCTACCAAGTCCTCCATAAGCTCCAAACCTTCCAGATTCACAGTCCTTCCTCGTTGGGAGTCCGTTTCTGGATAGGATCTAGGTAGGAAGCTAAGGGGCGTGGATCCTACCAAGACTCATTGGCTTTACCCGGTTCTGATTTCTATAGTCTGTCCAATATCATATTCATTTCTACTACAACAATATACAAGGTTCTGTTACAGGTGCAGTAGGTCAACTTAAGCTTTAATGCAATGAGTTTAACAAACTGATCAAAAAGTTTAAATTCACAAGACAAGGTTTTTGTTTTAGTATTTCATGTCTTCGAGCAAGAGATCTGATCTCTGATCAATAAGTTTTAAATCAGTTACCTCAAATGAAAAAAACCTGCAACAGCGAGAACTTCAAAATTCCAAACATCTTATTTAGCTTAGAACGCCTGTTACTCATATTAAGGTTCCATCCTACACAACATATAGCAGGTATAACTTACTTAACATTTTCAACACCGGAAAAGAAAAAGGGGAAATAAAAAAAAAGACAATGGCTTGGTCGAGATTAATGGAGGGAATGTGGTCAGTGGTCTAATATAAAACATGAGTCACACAAATCAAACCGCAATCCCAAGATTATAATCATCATCAACACGATAACGCACATATCTGTGCACTTAAGGTACTTAAACCCTAGTAACCCAATCCCAACAGTATACAAGTCACAATATTAAAAAAGGAAAGACATTCAGGTTACCTTTCTTTGAGTTTCGGATCATGAATTCTAGGGCATGGTCCAAGATCACTACGAGTATTGACAAAAAGATCATGAGGACAAAATCGAATCATATAAGATCCGCAAACCTCCTTATCATCCCAAGAGATTTCCTTGTATCCCTTTTTCTCCTCTTCCGTAAGATTACGAGCTAAAAGAAAAACAAATTAACAATTATAATCTAATTCTTTTAAAATGTGAGACTAAGAAAATCAAAATCGAAGAGATTTTATGAAATAGATTACCTGCTCCCATCAACTCATCGAGCAAAGCCCTCTGAGCATCCATGATTCAACGAAGAGGAGAGTAAGTGATGGATTTTGGATGAACCAAAACCCTAATTTCGAGATTTTGATGGGATTTTTTGGGGGTTAGGGTTTTCTTTCTTCTACCTGACGAAGAGAACTAAATCGAGTTTCGGATATACCGATTTGGAGTGTACTGCGGAACTGGTTTAAGTATCTTTTAAGTTTACGAAAATAACCTTTTATATGGAACGGAATGACATCTGTTTGTTTTTGGGCATGACTACACGGCCCACGATAGTGTATATCGGATAAGCTATGTCTGGCTGTACATGTCTAGGTCGACACCCTAATCTCTATAAATGGATAGTTTGTAATAAAGTAATAAAGTTATTGAATGATAATATTAACGACCTTAATTTAAAACTCACTGGTATCAGAACGGCGGATTAAAAAAAAAAGGATGGACCAACAAAAATCCAAATGAAAATGTTAGATTATAAAAGGTGAATGACAACAATTGATAATGAAATATATGCCACATCACCACTTCTAAATTAATGTGTATTAAGTGGCATGTTTTGTATTATTTATTTTTATTATATTTTTTTGTATAGCCGTAAATGGTAGTCTAAATTTGTTGAATTATAGTTTCTCTTTAGGAATTTTTTTTCCTATAATATATGTAAAAGACTTTGACCAAAACCTAACAAAAAATGAGTTTGATAAACCATTTTAAGTATTTTTACTTTAAAAGTACTTAAATTTTGAGCCTGCTTCTAAAAAGCTATAAAAATATAAACTAGGCTCATTTAATGTAATAATAAGAATTATTCATATGGTTATTATAAAAGTATGAAAGAAGCATAGTCAATTTTAAACTAAATTGATTATGTCCATCTCTGAACGGAACTGATTTTGGAAATCGATTCCGACGATTTCAAAACATCCGGACCGATCTCTATCGTTAAGTCCAAAAACGATACCTAATTGTATCATGTTCACCTTTTACATCTCAAATGTAAAAAGCATGCATATATCAATGTAGCATACGCCTCGGTGGTTGAGACGAGTATTTTCCATTTACTCTCCAAGTTGGTCATGACTCGTTCAGGGATCAGCAAACGCTAAGGTTTGGAGGCACAAGGATCAACAAACGCTAAGGTTTGCTTCTTCTCATTGAATTACTTTTCCAGCATTTTTTTTCTCTTCTTCTTCTCTCTGATGAACCTGATAATGATACTCTCCCTCCATCTGATGATGACAGTAACGATAGTGATGATACAAATTTTTAATTTGAAATGGATTATGATAAGCGTATGGAAGCTAATAAGAGTAATGGTTTTTATGGAAACTACTAGCATACCTTATGTCTGTTTATAGTAATTATGTAGGTATGCTTAGTGTTTATCTTTTATCTCTCTAGTGTAACAGAAACTGTCATTGCGTTAACTGACAGGCTGTCTTCACCGTCTTACAAAAGTTTCTTCTGTAAATAATTTATAAGCAACTTTGTAATCTTTATTAATTTTTAATTATTTTCAATACAACTAAATACCATTTCTACATGGTATTAAATACCAAAAGGGGAATAATCAACTTCCTCCATTAATAACTCAATCTACAACCTTTTTCGATCCTGATTTTACAATCTGTTGTTGAGAAATCATGCCAAGAACCACCAACAATTCGATGAATTCCGCTGCAAATCTCAACAACAATGTTTCTACTCTTAGAAACAATCTCAACAACAACAATGTTAATTTTCCACCATTATCACCACCGTGAAAATCTCCTCAACCACCATCACAGACTTCACAACAACCACCACAACCTTAACAACAACAACAACCATCTAAGCAACAACCATCAGTACAATCTCAACAACCACCAGTACAATCTCAACCACCACCACCACAGTTTCTCCACCCACCAACACAATTTCAACAACCACCAACAAATTTTCAACAACCACCGCCACAATTTTTCTCTACATCTGATTCACATTCTTCTTTTGGTGTTGATATATCACCTTCTTCTGGATCTCAACTTCATCACAATAACAATACTATTATATAACAACAATCTTCAAACAATTATTTTACCTTTTGTTTTTCTCAACTTCCGTTTCAGAATATTGCTAACTATGTTTCTGTTAAACTTGATGGTTCCAATTTTCTTGTTGGAAAGATCATATCTCCTCTATTATGATTAGCACAAATATGTTTGGTTTCGTGGATGGTTCCATTGAACCACAATCTCAGTTCTTGTTCAATAATATTGTGCCTATTGTGAATCCTATATATCTTTGAATGGAGATCCTTAGATCATTTTGTTGGATCTTGTATTAATGCAACTGTTCTTCATTCTCTGGCTACAGAGTTGTTATAAAAATCTACTGCCAGAAAAAAGTAGAATCATCTTTTCAAGATTTTCACTCAACAGTTCTTTGCTAGTAAATCTCAACTTAGAGGTCAATTGCATTCTATCCGCAGAGGTAAGTCTTTTATTTTTGATTTCTTGCATCAACTCAAATATATTTCTGATTCCTTGGCTGAGATTGGTGAACCAGTACCTGATGAGGATCTAGTTATATACACTATATCTAGTCTAGGCAGTGAATATATCATTTTGTTATCATTATTCAAAATAGAGAAGTACCTTTGTCTTTTGCTGAGTTAAGGTCTCGCCTTATAAATTATGAGCAATGGCTCAAAGACCAGGAGAATAAGGCTTTCTCTCTATTGGTCATTGATCATACAAATTCTGCCTTTTTTGTCAAGAAGTTTAATCCAAATTACAGAAGGCATGCTGTCTCTTCTTTTCCTCCAAAACAATCTCCTCCTTCTTCTAATTTTTCTTTCAAGAAAGGAGAGTTTAATCCAACTCAAAAACAAACTATAGATTACAGCTCTATAACTTGTCAGATTTGCAACAAAGAAGGCCATTTTGCCAACAAATGCATGTTTAGATATGTTGTTTCCAAAAACAACACTCTTTCTGTTCAAAAAACTTTTGCAGGAATGGAGATTTCTTCTCATGTGTTAAATCCATGGACTCATGCTGAGTCTCTTGCACATACTTCTTGTCCTGGTGAACCTTCTACAACACCAACTGGTCATTGTTGTTCAAATGAACAAGGACCACTTTGGATTCTAGATTCTGGAGCAACAAGTCACATGACTAATACTTCTACTCTCCTCAATGACGTTGAAGAGTTTACTGGTGATGAGCAAGTTATGGTTGGTGATGCTAAGCTTTTACCACTTAATTTACAGGGTTCTATTTCTCTAATACCTTCTGGTGGTAATACTTCATTTTCTTTGAAGAATGTCTTGTTTGTTCCTCATCTTAAGCATAATTTACTCTTAAGAGTAATTGCTCTTTTGAATTTTTTCCATGGGGATTTGAAATCAAGTGTCTTCTCACTAAACAGGTGCTTACTATAGGAATTATGCATCACGGAATATATCCAGTTCAGTCCTCTTTTCTTATCAGGAAGGGTGTTACTCCTTGTTCTCCTTTATTGTTGCCTCCATCAACTACTTTTGTTTTTACTTCTTCAACTGCCTCTTCAGCTCTTTGGCATCAAAGACTTGGTCATCCAAGATTGTGAGAAAGATTCATATTGTAGGTGCCATCAAGATAGCTAATAAAGACTTTGAGTTAGTGTGCACTTCTTGTCAACTTGGCAAGAGTCAGAATTTACCTCTTTTACTTTCTACTTCTAATCCTGTAAGCCTATGGCTATTGTGCATTGTGATAGATGGGGTCCTACACCTATTGTATCACATTCAGGTTTTAGGTATTTCATCTTGTTTGTTGATGATTTTAGTAGGTTCAATTGGATTTTTACTATGAAGTGTAGATCTGAAAGCTTGAATTGTTTGATGTTGTTTAAATCTTCAATGGAACATCTTTTGGATACCAACATTAAAGAGTTTCAATGTGATGGTGCTTGTGAATTGGTTAAGGGACCCTTCAGACATTTTTTTGATACTAATGGTATTTTCTAAAGAATATCTTGTCCTAATCTTCGCCAACAAAATAGAGCTGCTGAAAGGAAAATTAGACATATAACTGAGATGGGAAATACTCTTACTTTAATGCTTCAATGCCCAAAAGGTTCTGGTTTGATTCCTTTTTAACTACAACTTATCTTATAAATAAAATTCTTACTAAGCTACTGCAGTATAAATGCCCTTTTTAAGTTCTTTTTGGTAAACCTCCAAATTACAAGTTTCTTAAGGTTTTTGGATGTCTTTGCTTTCTTCATCTTGCTTACTGCAGACAAGACAAGCTTAGTCCAAAATATGTTTCTTGTGTTTTTCTTGGATACAACCTTTTTCATAAAGGTTATAGGTGTTATGACCCTGTTTCAAGAAAGGTGTATACTTCTGTGAACGTAATTTTCAATGAAGCATTCTTTCCATTTGCATCTTCTTCTGGATTTGTTGTTCCACCATCTTCTTCTGAGATAATTTCTTTATTGCATGGTTCTTCAGCTGAGATTGTTCCACCAGTCACTACAAGAAAACCTGGCTTAAGCGACCAAAATCTTAGCAAGAGCCCAAAATTTTAGTCGCTTTAAGAGTTTAAGCAGCCAAAGTTGCAACTGCCAGATAGTTTGGCAGCTATAAACCTGTGTCCACTTATATTTAGCCACGACCAAATGTGTTTAATCGCTAGATCCATTTTTCAAGTAATTTATAGCAGCTAAAAAAGTGATCATGTAGCTATTCACTTTTAGGCACAGACTCGTAGAAACAGAAAATAAATTGGTTGCTTAAACCTCTCTCAGCAACTAAGTTTAAGCCACCACCACATGTTCAAAAGAGAATTCAGTTTTTGAAGTAGGCATTTGAGATCTTAGTATTAATCCAACAGTTTTAATAGGATCTACTTAATGGCAACATGAAAACTTATTCAAATGTTTTCATTCACTATGATCAAATGTCTAAACACATAGCCTGAAAAAAAATTGAACATGAATCCACTAAATTGACATATAATTTGAACTGAACTAGATTGTCGCTCTCTCTCTGATTAACTTTATTTCTCTTAAGGCTAGGTATACTGCAGATACCATCAGTAACCCAAGATATGCGAGGATGCACCCTCTTTTAAATTTTGATATTGCAACATGGTTCTGGTGAGCTACTTTACTTATGAAGAATGAATCATAGAAGACACAGCTGAATACGAATAAAAATGATTTATTGCTAATATTACAAAATCAAAATCTGCAGAGTAAGAAAAAGATTCTTCCGACAATACTGGCATTCCCTCTTCAACAAAGTAAAACTTGTTTTGACATAATTTAGCAAAAAATATGGGCGAGCCTTCTGGTAGGATTTGCCAGTGTATAAGCGCCCGTCTTATACGAACAAGCTGGAAAAATAGCTGCATTCCCCAGCGTTGTTTACCAAATGCACCAAATCTTCAATAGCTCAGGCACCTTATATCGATTAGCCTCATAGTTCTAGGTCCATGAATAACAACTACAGGGCCACTGACCACCTACTACAACTTCAGCCGGGCACCAACAAAGCACGCCAGCGCCAACTTCATCTTGCAGGCTAACGTAGTCGTAAAGCAGAATAAGGTCTGCATCAACATTTTACATGACAGTAAGTCGTCTTACAAAAAGTAACATAAATGAGTAGCAAGCCATCGAATAAGATACCTAGAGAATCATTCAACATTTAACATGACCCTCAACTGATCAGATAGTTTACTTGTTACAGTCTATTTATGACTCCTACAAGACAAGCATGGAATGTGAACTAAACTTCTTTTCACTTCAAAAAATTCACTGTTTCATCGCCTACACAAACATCTATCCTCTTTAATGAAATAGTTCAAGAAATTAGCAAACATATAAAGGAACTTACCCATAGGTCCATCCCCTGTTTCTCGGCTATAATCAATCAGATCTTTCATGCTATTAACAACCTCTGATATCAGCAAATTACCCACAAAACCATCAGTTGGACAAGGCAGACCCAGTAGCTTCAGGAAATGAAACCAGAGATCAGAAATCAGAAAAGACGGTTTCATATGTATAATTTATTACTGATGGATGAATCTGGACCTACACCGTGGAAGGAGGTAGAGAGAAGAATAACTGATCTGAAATATCAAAGACTATGAGGAAATGGAATGGTCTCTGTATCATAATTCTTTTATACTCAAACATAACTCCCAAACAAAGACTTGTAGAAATAAAAGAATTTACTAACTCACTAAGTAATAAACAATAACTTACAAACTCACACTATTTTGATTATGTAAGCTACTTTTTGTTACTATTGTCAATAGATACAATCATCTGGCAGATAAAAATGAAGCAAAGAGATTAAAGCCCATCATCGAGGTAGTGAAAAGTGAAAACATATCAAGAAAGCGCTAACATGAGACAACATGATACACAAGAAGAGGTCTTACATATTACAATTGTTTTGTAACTCATGTGCAGTTAAATTTGACGATGCATTTTGATTAGCAGCCTGGTACTTTTGAGCTGCCGCACCAAGATGAGTAACCTGCAAGTTCAAAAATGATTTCAAGAATATCAAATTGCCCATTTTATACTCAAAGTAAACTGTGGGAACTACACCTTCATGAATTACTTTCTAGAAAGCTGAATGAAACCAAAACATATTTTCTCTCACTGCAGGAAAAAAAAATGAAGATATTTTGAAAACATTTGAGCATTGTTGCGGAGCGTGATCCTTTATTTAATCCAGATTCAGAAGTTCACCAAGCTCGCAACTACTGGTAATTATGTTTCACATGTATACTCAACTAAACCAGACATAAGGAAGAAACCTAGACCTTGATAACTACATCAGGAACCATTGTTACTTGAGGTGTTATCAATCTTCTTGGGATAAGTTCTTCATGATGTCAAGCACAAAACTCCCAGGAACAGATCTAACAAAACAAAGGTTGATACCATTATTCGTGCTTCAAAATAGATAAGTTTCTTGATTAATAATATCAATTTGATATCTAACCTTAAGATCTGTAGAGAAAACAATTCGAAGTTGGCCATCCCGAACTACACGTAAGTGCTCAAATACACTTTCCTGGATTGCTTTTGATCAATTCAATGTCATCTGAAAAAAAAAGAAACTCAAACATAAATAATTACATTAGTAATAAGAGACCAGTCAACCAAAAGAAAATAAAGAGAAATATCAAATAACTAAAATCATGAATGTTAGGTATTTTGAGAGGGAATAAATTGAATTGGTTAGCTTGTAACTTAGTTAACATTTTTCCTTGTCAGACACTTACAGGAAGCAGTAAATAAGTACCAACAACAATTTAGCATGGAAGGATCACCAGCACCTTCACTCTTCCAGATCTCTGAGCTAGTTTTTTCTGATCCAAACACATACAATCATCAGCAAATATTCATAAATTTGAAGGAAAAAAAGAACAAAATGAATATATTGAAGAACATTACCTCCATATCTAGTCTGAGATGCTTTATAATCGCCAAGATTACCCAGAAAATATACAAAAACAAATCCAAATTAATAACTGCCAGCTCCAAGATAAAAAAAAAACACACAGATCTCACATAAACTCAACAAATTAAACTAATTCAAACTCAATCACTCAAATATAAGATAACATATACGGATAATTAATAACCACATTAACCTTTACAAAAAAGATAAATTCACCATAAGTATGTATGGGAGTCTTACCATTTTTAACTGGTGATTATAGATCGAGAATCAGTAACCCTAGAAATTGAGGTGAGATCAGAGAGATTGGTTAATAGATATCTACGGTTGGAGAGCCATCAGTGGTGGGAGGGAGGGAGAATAAATGAACCGTTGATTGTGATTTTCCTTCACACGTGGTCAATAGGCTAACCATTAGATTTTCCACAACCACTCGGGTAGGCGTTTGATCTGGCAATCAAGTCTTACCGGATTAATGATGAGTACACGTGCTAAGAACACGCATCAGTGATCAAGGCCTATGGTCCCGAGATAAATGGCTGAAATTATGGTAGATTGAGACCAAGTTATCTTCATCAACACGTGTAAGAGTTTCAGCTCCTAATACATCAAACATTGATGGCATACACACAATCAAAAACCATAATCCTCCAAAAGTTTAACCCTCCTCATCACTCTCATATCTCAAATCCCTTTATCTCTCAATCCGCCTCTTTCCTCAGCATCTTCTCATTTACAAACATAACCAAACCCACCTTCACCGATCATTAAACTCTACTAAGCCTAGAGTAGCTCTCAATTACAACACTCAGTCATTATAATTTCTTTGTAAAATTTCGTCTATGATCTTAAATCTGTGTAGTTGTAGTAGTACTTGATGATACAGCTAGAATTTGTATATTTAGAAATAATTATGCACAGGTATGTGAGTCACCAAGTTATTCAGTTGGATCGTCTAAGGGCTAATCCGGGTCGATCCCCGAGTCATACTATGCTACCATATATTCACTATGTTTGATGATCTCAATTAAAAACATTTTATAATTTGAATGGTACTAAGAAGTCAATAAATACCAAAAAAGAAAAAGCTGGTTAGATATTTAGATTTGTTGATTTTTAATTTTACTAGAAAAGAATTATCTTTACAAGAATAAATTCCTGGCTACATATCACTACTCTGAAAGATAGAAAATAGACTACTTAAACACTAGCACTTCATCCTACAAATATTGCATATTTTCCACAAGGAATATTGGCGCAAAATTTGATAGAGTGATTATGGTTTACTCTTCGGAAGTACACTGCCGGAGCCACGACTTCCGTGTAGTGGGGTCAAACCAAATCTCTTTCAAAACTTTACTTGTCTACCCCTAACATCATTCATATTTGCCCTCGTAAAAATCAAAATTTTCCAAAAACCCAAGTAAGTACACACTGAAATTCAACGAGTGGGTCTAGTTCACTCACTCATGTATATATACCTCCGTCAGACTCACAAGCTAGCAAATATTTAGGTTTCTTGTAGATGGTGTCATAACTAATAATACTGAGTTGTTTGATGCAAAAGTGGGCAGTTGTTTTCATTTGGATTCCAAAGTGTGAGGTGTTTGGATGGCATTCTGCTATTCATGAATCTTTTTTTAGGTATTATATATAGAACAACATATAGATAGATGCCATTAGTATAAACTTAAGCAACAGTGGATCGGAACAGAACTAATAAGCTTCAAAATACACAAAGTCGATTAGTCCTTGATCCATTTTCGGATGGGTTCATGAGGAAACAAGTAAGTAAAAGTTACAGAGACACCACGACTTAAAGATATCCTCTTCCACCCTGATCTCCAGAAAAACTAGAAGAATCTAAGAAAACTAAAGAAAATACTTGTTAATAGTTCTCAACAGAAGAAGAAACGAAATTAACCACAAACAAATACAGAAAAACCCCTAGCTAGATACATAGTGATCGACGATCGTTTTCTTAGTAGGGAGCAGAGACTCCCAGCTGCTGCTGGTTATTAGCTGCAGTGAAGAACCCATCTTTCAATACAACATCCTCTCCTTCCTAAAAAAAACACACGAAAACATATTCAGTATTATTATATCAACCAGGAGTATATATGTAGAATATGTGAGATATAGGTAGATAGAGAGAGTAGAGTGGAGTTGAGTTAACCTGCTGGCGTTTCTTTCCAGCAGTTTGGTCTGGCATGAGACCGAAATGAATGTGTGGGAAATGTGCCCACTGTAGAATAGAAACAAGAAGAAAAAAGTGAGACCACCACCACACATAAAATAAAACAAGAAGAAACCAAAACCACACAAACAAACCAGACCTAGTTGGTTTTGAAACCCTAGCTACTAATTTGATGATCAGTACAGAGAAATAATAATTGAGGTGGATCTTGGATCGGACGTACATTCTTTGCAGCGGCACTGAACGCTTGTCTATGAGTTATATCTGGATTCCCAGCTTTGATGCGTTGGATCTCGTCCCTGCAGCAGCAAAATAGATTCATGTCAAGATCATCCATCAATTAGTGTTCTTTCACATGATTATATAAATGAATGTCATAAAAAAAAAAAAAAAAAACGCACAAATTAAAGAGGACTACTCACTTGATGAAACGGTTGTATGCAGAGGGGACTCTCTGTCTCTTCTCCGGAGCTGAAACCAAAAACACACAACCCCCGGCCGGCAACATCAATATAACAATAAACTGGCTTGTAAAAAAGAAAATCTATGTTTTTTTTTGTCTTTTCTTTTCAACTTTATCTTCTTCTATCATTACTTCATCATTACCTCTCAATCTATCTATCTATGTCTACACAGTCCTACTTCTTTCTACACCTCTAATATAATCAAATGATGGTGGAAGTTGCAGAGATATGCATCATCCCAAATGTAACTAAAAATCTAAAATCATGGTTAATTAATTATCCAGTACATAAAAATAAATAAGAGATATGATTCAGTATGCCGTATTCGATAAGGTAGATAAGTTCATTTCCTGGAGCTTCAAGTTGTTATAGTACTACAGCAACGTACAAGGAAAATGCTAGGGTTTCTAATGAATAATGGAATCAAAAGTTGTTCATCCCCTTTCAAAATCATAACAGAAACAAGTGAATGAGAATATATTTCCAATCCCTTAGAGTACTTGATAATACATAATAAGAAGTAGCAAAATCAAGCAATTTTGAAGACAATCTTACGTTTGTTAGCAACAGGTTGCCTAGGGAGATCATCATGATGATGTACTCCTCCTCTTGGAAGTGTTGATTTATTATAGTTAGGGTTATGTTGTTGCTGTTGATCCATCAACAAGTTAGGTGGTTGTAGGTTTGAGATCTCTTCCTGAAAATCCAACCAACAAAGTCAACAAACAAGAACGTCGTACTAATAATAGAGTAGATTTTCAAAAAGGAGGAATAAAATGAAAATGAAAATAAAATCATGAGACGGACAAGTATACAACAAACCATGAGATTGTGATGAGTAGGAGGAGGTGGTGGTGGTGGAGGAGGGAAGAAGGCATGGCCAAGGTGAAGTTGATTAGATGCAGCAGGTAGAAGCAACCCACGCATGTTGACAGAGAGAAGATTGGTGCAATGACCGCATCTAACCGTAACTGTCTTGTACAAACTGCTACAAGGAACACTCACCTATGTACACATACATTTTATCAAAACAAAATCAAAGAAGAAATATAGAAATAAGATTAGGGTTTCATTTCAATTCATTTCTGAAAAAGAATTAAGATGAAGTGATGTTTGATTAGTAGTAGTTATACCGCAAGAACTGTATCACAGAGATTGCAATGGACATAACAGAGCTGCTCGGAAGGAGATAGGTGGTCCATAGAAAAGGCAGAAGAGGATGACATTTTTCTTTCTTTCTTCTTGGCTTTTTTGGTTCTGCTAAAACTTGACAAGCACACACACACTTGATACTGCTTTGTGTTATAAGATTCTTATCACTACTACTACTTTGATATGATTGATTGATTGACTGATTTGACTGATAGATTATATAACCACCTTGGATCTGCTTTTCTTCTTTCTCTTTGGGGGGTGATGATGATGGGGTTGTGTGTGAAAGATGAGCAGTGAGACAAAGGTTATAAATACTATAAATGAGACCAAGATTGAAAGAAAGAAAGATCTATCTAGTATATTCTTATTATAATAACTGGTCTGAGTGAGTGAGTGAGTGAATACTACAGTAAAGTAGTTTTTGAAGAACTTAAAAGAGAAGCAGCTTTGTCTTGTTTCTTTTTCTTTACTTGTTCAAGACAAAACTCATGTACTACTATACTTCGATAGATTTTTTTTTTTTTTTCTTTTGTCAACCATCTGGCATCATTTACAGCTACGTTTTTATTATTTAGTCAATTTTTATGATCCTTTCAAAACTTTTTTTTTTGAATTATGTATGTATGGGGATAGATTTGGTGATAATGTTAGGTCGATACTATCTTGATGTTTTTTTGTCGTGCAATTGCGTTACATTGTGTGTATTCTTTTGTTGGCTCAAGATCTAAATCTGACTCGGCCTGAGTCAGATATCAAATTGTTTATTTTTTTATTTTTTGGTTTGATTCAAAGTATTTTAATCAGATTTAACTTTATATTTATATCTGAGTTATTTGGTACATATCTAACTCGTAATAAAAGTTTCTTTTATCTATAACTAAATAATTTTTATAATATTTTAAAAAAACAAACAAATTATTATGAGTTTAATTTAGACGAATTAAATGAGTCAGAATAAAAATAAATATTCTATACAATACTATGTTTTTTTACTGTTTTAAAATTTAATTTTTATTCAGAGTGTGATTTGACTCAAATCAGATACCAAATCATTTATTTTTTTATAATATTTTTTTCGGTGAATAGTTACGTATCTTTGTCTCGGAAGTCTTTGATAAGTCAAATGGGCCAGCCAATGGTTAATACAGTTGAATGCTATATAGATCAAGAGCAATGCAGAAAATTAAATTCAAAATGGTACCAACCAAGTTGTGCCCATTGCTTGTCTACTAAAGGTCATCATTTGATGTACAAACCCTAGACCCCCATAATGTACATTACATATCTAATGGTTATCAATGTGGGGACGATGATCATCTTTAAAAAAAAAGGAGGTCAACAATTTTCTCAAAAAATCAAAAATCAAAATATGTGGTCGACAACGTGGCATTCCCTGTGATAGAGAGAAACAGCAAAAAGATAGAGAGAAAGAAAGAAAGAAAGCAGTCAGTCAGAGGCGGCAGAGGCGGCAGAGGTGGGGGAGAGGAAGTGGGACAAAGACATTTGCATGGCCTATTTTGCTTTCCGTCATTCATATGTTGTTTTCGTATTTATTAGAGGTTTTTCTTTATAGCTGTGCTGCTGCTGCTTGTGTTAGACTTTAAACCAGAGACCTCTAGCTATCTCTTCTTCTCTTCTTCTTATTTTTCCTTTGGATAATCAAGCCCAAAAACTCAGAGCAGAGAATGCCTCATATAAAACTTCCGCCTCCTCCTCCGCCTCTTTAGGGGTACTTGTATATGTTATTATTATAATGGGTATGGATTTGATTTGACTAGACAGGAAAAATATTAAAGTCAGTAAAGACAGAGATCCTCTCTGTTATCTCGATTTTGAATGAATGTTATTTTGGCATATATAATGTCTTTGAATGAAGAAGGCTACTCCTACTAGTACTAATCTATATCTTATAGCTGCTGCTGCTGCTGTTGCTACTTGAGCTTTCTATAATTCTAGGCTTTCTTTTTTGGTTTCAGGTTTTCTGGAAAGTTAATATTTCACTATCCTTGGCCTGCTTTATTCATACTTGGCTGGCGTTCTCTACTTGTAATTACAACGACAATTATTTAAGATTTGAGATTTAAAAAAAAAACAAAAAACATCACCATCCATCAACAACTCAATCACATGGAACCTAAATTATTTTTTCTTCTACACAAATAGCCAAACTTTATGTTTTTATTTTGATAGATACGTAAAATAAAATAAAATACAATGCTAACAAGTGTAGAACTTAGTTTGTAGGCATGTAATTACTTTGGCGTTCTACCAGAGAGGTTTCTGCGGTGGTCAAATGTATTTTACAACTAATACACAAACTAAAAATACGATACTAAAGAGTTTTGAGCTTAATTTTTATTGGTATTATTAACTGATAACTTTTCATTTTATTACAGAAGTATTAAACTTAATTTATTGATATTTGTACCTAACAACTTTTTCATTCTACTACAAAAGTATCAAACTTAATTTATTGGTATTATCACCCGATAACTTTTTCATTCTACTACGAAAATATTAAACTTAAATTATTGGTATTATCACCTGACAACTTTTTTATTCTACTACAAAAGTATTAAACTTAATTTATTGGTATTATCATCTAACAACTTTTTCATTCTACTACAAAAGTATTAAACTTGAAATACAATATTGCTAACACGTCTGAAACTTAGTTAGTCGACATGTAACAACTTTGACATTCTATTAGAGAGGTTTCTATGGTGGTTAAAATGTACTTTTTTGCAACTAAATCAAACTTAAATGTACAAACTAGAAATACAATACTAACGAGTTTTGAGTCTCAATTTATTGGTATCATCACGTGATAACTTTTTCATTCTACTAACTACAAAAGTATCTATGATTATGTAGCACGAACATTCCTAAAATAGTCATATGTCCACGTCAGACGTTTGGACGCGCGTGTATCCACGTCAGACAAATCAATGACATCATATGTATATGTTACATACGATTTCAATATAAATGTATAATGTCTAAATTTTTTGTATATGTATTAATTATTTTATTGGTATAAGTATTTATTAATTAGCAAATTCATTATTTATTAATAATTTATTAGTGTTATTGAGAAATTACATTCATAGTACATATATATTTTAGTAAAAAATATCACTAATTTCATAACATATCTACATCCTAATTTTTTTAGAAATTATTTCCATTTGTTTCCGTGTCGCGTCGAGTCCACATCCGAGAGTCTGCATCAGTGCTATTTTATCCACGGTTCTCCGATGTATATTGCAACTAAATCAACATCCAATGCACAAACTAAAGACTACTACAAGGTCGATCTCCATAGGTTACATATATACCTTATTGTTCTTTCCTATATCAGGGGATAGGGAAAATGCATTTTTACCGTATGCAACTACTAGGATGCTTACAATTACTTTTATCGCTTCCACTTTTACTTAATTTCGATCCTGGCCCTTGAATAATTAATCTAGCATTATTGGTACGAAATATTTTAATGCTTCTAACAATTAGCTCACTTGCAGGGTGCGGTGCTTTGACTTTCGTAAGTCAAATTATGGAGCTAGACTCTACTAGAGGCACCTGTACAAGGTCCATAGGCCAAGCTAAAGTATTGTCTAAGAGCAACTCCAGTGGATATGGTATATTGGTTAATTTACCAAATATATTTCCACAGTAGGATGGACAAACTTAAAAAATAGATTGATAGATTGATATTTGGAAGAATTTACCAATCAAAGTTAAAATTGAATCTAACGATTCATTTGAGACGAACGCATCAACCTAAGCCGTTCGGCCCAGATTAGGCCGAGGCTCGTTTCAAGTTGAGAAAGAAACATTTGTATTCAGATCATATTCGGTAAATAAAAAATATTACTCAAAGATACATAATTTCATTATTGTTTAGCTTTTGCAAGTGAATGGCGAATTCAGGCCGAAGGAGGATAAAGTTAACCAATTCCAGCTGATGAAGGAAGCCCCTTAACCTGTTCATTAATACATGAAAACATATCCTTGATATGCTATCCAAAAGCAAATGTCATGAGAATGTAAACTCAATATAAAATCGATAAAACCACAGTGATAACATCGTTTATGATTAATTCATTATTCAACCTGTGATATCTTAATTAAATGAATTAAAAGGTCTATATCCCTTCATCTTTCGAACTATCTCTATTTGATGTGGTTTCAACCGGGCATAAGGAGGATGTCCAAAAATACTTTGGTGTAACAGATGGTTGTGACGACCATTAATTGGGAACATTTCCCAATCTCTATCGACCACCTTCAAAATTCCTATTGAATACAATCCTAAACGGGCAGTCACGCTTCCTTGAAGAGGTTTTCTAGACCCTCGTAGTCATTTTCTCATACTTATAATCCTTTGTTTTGTTACTTTCACGCTTGCGGCCTCTCTCACAAATTATCTCAAACCTTATAAGACTGACTTGGTTGCTTTGAAAAACCACATATATTTTCTACTTTTCCTTGCAGATAGCCCATTCCTTAGCCTCCTGCTTATTTTCCCATGTCTACATTGCGTAGATTATATATTCATGAGAAGACTAATCAAATAATTTGAAAACATATATCAACTCAAAGGATAGGTAACATACCAATTCAGTCATATAATGGTGGGAAGTATCCGACCCTATCTGAGATATGGTTCAGGTTAATCGCTGAGTTGTTCCACCACCTACAAAAAAATATTAAATATAAGACTACCGAACCATACACAATGAAAAGAGTCTTCAGGGTCTAAAGCTGTCGACCATAACGACTAATTGGTATTTAAGTTTTGGTTTTCTCCAGGTATAAGAGTCTTCATGATCTGTTTTAGCAGGTTGACGACTCTACTAACCTGACAAGCTCAGGCCATTTTGGTATCCCAGGAGTCATCACTTTGCATTTCAGCAGACGGGCGACTCTTAATTCTGACAATGACGACTCTTGTAATTACCCTGACAACTCATCACCAGAAAATACCCATTCCTCTGTCCAATTTTTCATAGAAGTCGTCATGGTTATGGAAAATCAAAATGACGAATCTCTATAAGTTTTAAGGGTCATCATTGTTTTACAATACGACCATGACGACTTCATAAGCATTTATTGCAAATTTTGACTTGGACCAATACAGCTGAGTCTCTAAACGACTAGTTTCTTGAAAAAAAACTAACCATTAGGTCATTGGGATCTATAAAAAGACCTTTCTCTCATCTCTTCCTCACCCAAATTTATAGTTTACAACTTTCAAATCCATTCACATCTCTTGCTTATCAAAAAAAAATAAAAAACACCATGGTTACTCCCTATACTAACAAAGAAGATTTTTCCATTGTTAGAGCGTGGGTGACGGTCATAAATCATAGCGAAGATCTAGACATTAACATACATCTAACCTCCGATTCTTTTTGGAACCGTATATGGATAGTTTTCGTGGCGTTAGATGGAAATCATAATGGAAGATTCCTATCGTATGTTGGAAGAAAACACATATGATTCCTATCGTATGTTGGAAGAAAACACCTATGATTTCACCATATATGATTAAGTTTTTAAGTGTAATGTTATGATCTATGCTATTTCTTTTCCTCCAATGTAATGCTATGTTATTTTATGAAAAATGTATGCCTTTTCGATTCAATGAAATGCTTTTAAAAATTTAAAAATCAAAACATTTCCAAGAGAAGTCGTCATGGTTTATAAATATCTACCATGACGACTTCCATTCAAATTTTAATGGTCGGCTAAAGTCGTCATGTATAACAATAAAACCCTAACGACTCTAAGAGTTAATTCCAGACAGAGTTTTTTATTCTAGAGTCGTCATGGTATAAACATATTAAAAAGAAAATTCTTAATGAGACAAGCTAAGTAAGGGTCATCATGGTAATATGTTATACCATGACGATTTTTCATAACCTGGAAAAGTTACAGGTAAGAGTCGTCATGGTTTAATGTTAAACTATGGCAACCCTTACACTATGACTTTGCTATGTTACGATGATTCAAAGATTTGGAGCAACAAATCGACGATTCATGGACTAAAGGTAGTTTACCTGAGTATTTTGAGATTTGGGTTCTTTATTTTGAGCATTGGTTTCTTCATTTTGAGCGATAGGATCTTCATTTGCACCTTCATTTTCGGCCTCATCTATTAATATTTCATGATCATATATCCAATCCATTTTAGAATCTCAGTTCTGATTACCATCAACACAATCATCTTTGCTATTTGAAGCTTATCCAACATCCATTTCACCAATAGAATCACTCATTCCTATAACCCCTAGTTTTCACATTTTTTCCTCCAAAACCTCTTCTTCTTCTCTACTGATAAAACTTAAAAAAAAAATTCAAATTTAATCCTAACTATAATCTATATATTTAACTAACCTAATCTAATCAAATGAATTAACTTAACTCATCACATAATTAACACAAATCAAACAGGGGTAGTTTAGCCATTTGTAAAAATATTTGGCTAAGAGGTTTTAAAAATTGCTTTTGGGTGACCCTTTTTTTTTATCCTACAACCCCCAATTAATCCTTGTAGACCCAATTAAACGAGGCTATAAAACTCAAAAACTGTACAAATGGGTAAGGAATTAGGCAAAACATCCTCAACGAAAGTTGTTTACCTACGTCTTTTCTATTATGTGTCAAAAGGGCACATTGTTTCGATAAAAGGTCTGACATTTATGGTCTCCGGACTGACAGACGCGCATTCTGAAAAAGTCCTGAAATAATACAAAAACTCAATTGTCCAAGCTGATCGGTCCGACTTGGCATTCCAGTTACTCTCAGCCTACTTCCACAACTTCAGCTGAAAAGCAAGAGCTCACATAACTTGGATTCCTCATCTCCACAAAGATGTTGAAGCGTATGACTTCTTCATCAAATTCCTTAGTCAAGGTTCCTTGTTGGACATCAATCTTCGTTCCAGCGGTGCTCATAAATGGTCTACATAACAGCAAAGGAATTTGATGAGTCTGCATCACTCATGTCTAAAACATAGAAATCCACTGGAAATATTAACTCATTCACTTGCACCAAAACATTCTCAATAACCCCTTTCGATTAAACCTTAGATATGTTAGCAAGTTGAAGAACTAGAACGGTTTCCTTAAGAGGACCAAGATTAAGAGAATTATAAATTGAAGCAAACATAACATTAACAGATGTTCGTAAATCTAGCAAAGATCGTGTAAACTTGGTTTTACCAATTGTGCATGGTATAATAAAACTACCGGAATATTTTAATTTAGGTAGGTATTTCTTTTCAAGAAATGCCGAAGCATTCTTCCCCACACTTATTACCTCATTACCGATTAGCTTTTATTTTTAGTGCACAAAACTTTGCATATCAAGGAACTTGCTTGATTGCTTCAATGAGTGGGATGTTGACTTGGATTTCCCGAAAGATGTCCAAAATCTCTTTGTTTTGAGCTTCCTTATTAGAATTGGCAAAACGACTCGGAAAAGGAGGTGGTGCAGTATATGTAGGAACCGAAACCCTAGGTTGGTCGGATGGAATTGTGTTTTCCTTAGGATCAGTTTGCACCTTTTCTTCCTGATCTAAGTCACCAGCAATCTGTCTTCCTGATTTGGTTCTAACTATTTCTCACTTCTCAGAATCACTGCATTGACCTGTTCTTTGGGGTTGACAAAAGTCTGGGACGGCAATTTCATTGAAGTTTGTGATTTCATCTGTTTCGATTATGTAGCCAACTGTCCCTTATGAATCCTCAAATCCTTAATGGCTGTTTCATGTTCCTGGTGGTTCTGCAAAACTGTTTCCTTGAGACTCTATGTTACCGAAGTGACACCCTGCATGTTTTGCATTAAGATGTTAAACTTATCATCGATAGAAGACCCATGTTGTTTAGGTTGTTGTGGTTGCTGGAAGCCATTCTGTCGCCCATAAGATGGCATAGGTGTTGCAACTTGCTTGTTTGCATAACTGAAATTCGGATGATCTCTTCATCCTGCACTATAAGTAGGAGAATAAGGATCATGCCTTTTCCTTTGGTTTAGAAACACTACATTAACTTTTTTGGCCTCTTCTTCATAAGTAGGAATAATAACTGCATCCATTCGTTGTACCACCTTCTTTATATTGTTCAACCGTTGTTTTGATTTTGAAGACCCTACTATCTCACTAACTCCTTTGATATTTGAGTCATTTCTGGTATAAAACTTATGCACATTTGAAGCCATACTCTCAATCAAACCAGTCGCCTGTGAGATCGTCTTGTCAATAAGTACACCACCTGAGGCTGCATCAATCAAATATCCCTGTTTCGGAATTAAGCCTTCATAGAAGTACTGAATGGTGAGTGATGGAGTGATTGTGGTATGGGAAACTTTCTAACAACCTTTTGTACCTTTACTAGTATTCATTAATAGTCTGTCTAGTAATCTGCATAATACCACTAATCTCCTTAAGGATTGTTGTAGCTTTGGAAGAAGGAAAATATTTCTATATGATTAGTTTCTTTATGTCGGACCAACTTGTAATACTTTCAAAAGGAAGATAATACAACCACGAATCTGCTTGATCTAATAATAAGAATGAAAAAGCTTGCAACATAGCTGTTTTCTTGTCTTATGTATCCTACCATAGACTTGTCATCGCATTCTGAAATACTTGAAGATGCCGGTTCGGATCTTCTCCTGGAATTCCATTGAACTTCGGTAAATGGTGAATCAGATTCGACTTCAACCCTACTGTGTCAGTTAGAGTAACACACACTGGTTGCGAATCTAGGCATGGAGATATCAACTCTCGTAGCTTGTTCTCTTGAGGTGGAGGATTTCCGTTCACCATCTCTTCTAACGGCGAATCTTGTAGAATACTTCTGCTTCGAGTAGTAATACCACATTATTGATAACTAGCGCGATAACCAGGAGCCAGAGATTAAGCACCTGAAATAAAAAATATAGAAAATAATATCAAAAACATATAATAAAACCTAAAAAATAAAAATAAAACGAAAAAAACAACTAAAGGCTATCAACTGCACACACTACACCAAATTCAGGATTTTACAACGTTTCATTTTTCGGTTTTGCAACGCATATATAGTTGCAGACTTTTATCTATATGAATAGATACGTTGCACTAAATGCTGTTTGACGGATAGAAAAAAAAGGAAAATAGGATACGCTAGTAATTTACTAAAATGTTTGAGTGCGACCTTATTATTCACCATTTCTCTTCTGATTTCTTATTTTCCTATCTCTCTCCTAAAACGTTATCGAGTTTTCCTCCTCTCGTTTGTTCTTCTCTTCTAACCCCAAACCGAGATCTGCAAAATCAAACCCATCTCTCCTAGACCCTCATCTCACAAATCGAAATCCATATTTCATAAATCAAAACCAGTCATTAGATACCAGATGCGATTTTCTCCATCAGAAACCCTTGCAAACTGTTTTCTTTGTTTTTATAAATTTGAGTTTTGAGTTTCATCCAGATTCATTAGGACTTTTGCAATCATGAGAAGGTGGTATTATGTAAATTTCATGTTTATATGTATATTAAAACTCAATTATTCCCTTTATGGATCAGATTTTCATCCAGATTAATGACATCTTCACTGTTTTTATTGTAGGTGGAGTTATGCATATGTGAAGAATGAGTCTTACAGAGTTAGATGTGTTTGTGTCCAAGAGAAGATTGTTCAGTATGGTGTATGGGAGGGTTCTTCCTGGAAGGAATTTACAAGGTAAAAGTAGTTCAAGATGAAATATTTGCTAGGTTTACGATCAATTCTTCTTCTCCTCTCTAATTGAAACGCATACTTGTTTTTTTCCCCACAATTCTTCTTCTCCTCTCTTAGATTCAGATAAAAGGCAGCTCCTTTTTTAAGTGAAACTAATTTAGATTCTGATTCAGATTCAGTACCATACAGTGTCTTTGATGGGTGAAGAAAATGCAATTGACAAAAGTGAACGCAGAATGTTTCCATCACCAGCAGCACCATGGCTAGTCATCCCGTATGGAAAAGGAAGTACCTCCAGAAAACAAGCTTTCTATAATATTATGTGTAATTTAATTATGGATCAAACTTTTTTTTGGTGAATGCTGAATTTTTTTTAATATGACCCCATAGTATAAATGTCTTGGCTCCGTCCCTGTTCGTATCAGTGTATGTATAGAGTATGTTTCTGTAAGTATATCATATTCATATCTTGTGACATGCTCCCATTCCGTATGCTTTATGTTTTCACTTTTTCTTTCTAGGTTTACTTGTACTGTGGTTCCTCTCAGTTCAATTATGTCCTTGTGCTGATATGCATCATTGTGTATACAGGTGAGTGAAAAAGCTGGTGGCTATACAAATAGAATTGTTGTGACATGTCTTAGAAGTGGTCTTAATCGAGCATTTCGTGTCTTACAGAAACCATAACGTGTTCCAATTAGAGTTTTGAGGGCTTCTTCATCAGGAAGGTCTTGCGGATGATTTTATGTGATATTGAACAGGTGAGTTCCATAGAGCAGTCAACATATGAAATGTTTTTTTATTAGTGATTTGCTTATAATTGCATAGATTTTTAGATTGAAGATGCATGATTTAACTTCAAGTATTTATGTTTCTGTAATGGTTCATGTTCTTTTTGTAATGGATTGCTTACTTTAATACACTCCGATTTGGTCGGAGTATTTTTAATAAAAGGTCATCCTTATAAGATGGACTGGATACCATATCCTTCGCTGTACATTTCTGGTGGATACATTTGCTATCGCTATTCTTATATTGAGCTTAATGTGCTAAATAGTGGGTATCTTTAATTTTTTGAGTACTTCATCTTGTACTCACAATGGATGTATTTTTCCTGTTGGCAAATTCAAGAACGAATGTTTACTTTCTCCAGCCTTTATCTTTAAGTAGAAAATTGCCAATGGGTGATCTTCTATAGATCCATTCCGCTTCTGAAGCATTGTTAAACTTGTTATGTTATATTCGACATGCATAAATATGTATTTATGGGTGACTTCTCATGATAAGCTTTGTTCCTTACAGTTAAGTAACCTCATATTTTACTTATATCAGCCTAATATTATCGATATCTCAGATTACAGTGAGCTTGAGTAAGCTACTAACCTTCTCTCTTCTGTTAAAATACCTAATGCTGGATCTTAGTTGTATTTTCTCAAGCTTAATGGGAATATGCTGTGTTGTAGGTACTGGTTCACTGTATTGTCAGAGCATTTGCCAGATCTTTTTTTTTTTATAGCCAGATCTTGTTGATAAGGTAGATATCTCTTGAGTGTTATTGGTATTCCATGAATTTTTCTTCCGGATACTTTTCTCCTCGTTTCCTTGTTTAAAATTCTTCATTTGTTTTTATAACATGCCACTGGTAGGCAGTTTCTTGTGAAATGATGCTAAAAAAAGTGGTGTCGCATTTTCTCGCATTTTCGGCTCACTTGGCAAGGTAACCTGTATATATCTCTGATCTCTTACAAACAGCTAGCTTGTCATTCTAGGATATGCTGATGGATGGGATGCCTTTCTGATCTATCCGTCCCTCATTCCTCTTTCTTATACAGGTTGATGGAAGAACCTGCTGCTTATGGGAAACTAGGACCTGTCAATCTTTTGGAGCTATGTGAAGAGTTCCTAGTGGAGTTCCAATTCTTCGATGCCTTTAGGTCCATAAAACCGAGGTAATAATCTACTTCTAAAAATTAGAAAGCGTTTGATGTTTCTATGCATTCTTACTGCAACCTATCATACATGTGACAGGGAAAATGAAGCGCCCTTGCAGTTCCATCTGACCTTCTTACAGAGCTTGATGGCATGAATAAATTATAATTTTTATTTTTATTTGTTTGCGTTGAGAACGAGCTTGATGGTATGAATGAAGTATAATTTTTATTTTTATTTTGTTGCTTTTAGAACTTGGCTTGGTGCAACTATGCCACATTTGCTGTCTTGTTTTAAACATGATCATAATAAACATCATTTTGCTTTTCTATCATTTTCTTTAGTTCCCTCTTGGTGTTGGTGCTTTCTTAATAGTTAGCTATATGAATTTTGTTTTGTTTCTTTTGTAGGAATCAAGACTACTTGCTTTAATTGAGGGAGTTCTTGCTGCATATATTTTTTATTGGGGATCTCATGCATGAATTGAGCTCTATCATGAAAGAACCATCATTGAAAATTTATCGTATGAGTTGAAAGAAGATGCAACGGCCATGGAAGGCAAGAAAAGATATACCACATTGTATCGTATTGTATTGTTTTTGGTGAATTGGTCAACACTCATAATGATAATAAATTAGTCGCACTCTCAATAAACAATGAATTCTCATTGATGATAATAACTACACCTTTTATTTTCGATGATTTTGAAGAGTATACCACGTTGTCTTTTTTACATCAAAAATTTCTTGCTCAATTTATGGACGAAAGAAGGAAGCAAAAAATATCTGTCTTTTTCCTGTTTCTTTCCCTGATAAATAATAAACCAGAAAGGTTTTGTAATATCGGAATTTCAAAAAATACAAATAATACTGATTTTGTAATTTTGTAATTTTTTTTAAACAACTGGTATAATTGTTGCTTAAATTTTTAAATTCGTTCAACGTATATAAAAATTGCTTTAATTAATTTAAGCAACTTCTATAAAAGTTGCAAAATATTTGTAACGCCGTTTTTGCAACGATATTAGCGTTGTTGAAATTCAGGGAGACGGCGTCGCAAATCAGTGATTTTGGTGTTAGTGATTTTACATATAGCTGCTCCCCGACAGCGGTGCCACAATTTGATGTGTGTCCTGAGTGGAACAAATTAATGATCTTATTTCAACACAATTGATAAGTAATATAATGGAAGGATCGTTCCAACAAAGAGCATGGAGTTTTCAGTTCTCAAACGTCACAAAAGGTTTTTTGTTTATAGGTTATATAAAGAAAAATAAATAACAAAGCAAGTAAATATGTAACCAAGGATGAGAAATATGATCGAGGAATCCTTCTTCGTTACTAAACATTCATCAAAGTAATATATTTATCTATTCGTTATTAATCACAAATATTTATCACCAACCATAGGGTAACATGTACGCTTAGTTACCCCCAAGATTCCTAATATCCCGAATAACATGTATGCTTAGTTATCAGATTCTATTCGTATGAGCCACCAAGAAGTACGCTCTTAAGGTGTAACTTAGTCGAATGTTTTGGGATTTATGAATCTAGGTTTAATCCTAGCAGTTAAACTCTTTACGATCGGTTCACTTACTAGTATTGCTTCTACTCGTGATTGCTCCACAGAATCCCTCAGCAAGGTCTCACGATTTCTACTTGGATAAAGGATTGCTACACAATTACAGATCTCTCAATATTTAATAGATGTAGATCAATCAACAAACTAATTTACTTGTCCACCTAAACAATCAATCAATCAATCATAAATATAATCATAGTAGAAACAAACGATAATCATGTGAAGAAATCAAAATAGATTCATTAATTAAATCAAAACATGTTTAGAACTTAGAATTCATCCTCAATCAAATAGGATTTTAGCTACTCATGGATTTAGTGAAATCCATAAGATACGTATGACAAAATCAAAGAGAAATAAATACGATGATTGAACGAATCCAAAACCCTAGCATTTTGCTATGTGTCTTCTTTTCTCCTCTTCAAAACTTTAATAAAATGTGTCTCGGAATATCTTGGAAGTCTCCTTAAATACCCCTAACAATCCTAGGGTTTGGGCTCACTTCAAAACCAATTTTTCTCTCGTTAGAAAGTATTTTCGCTTAGTCAGAGATTGCACCATTCTATGTTGATCACTAGAACTAGCTAGGTTCATTTTTGGTATCCTCTAACTGAATTTGGAGATTTTTAATATTTTGTTGAATATCACCAAACTCCATCCAGTTCCATTGAGATAAGGTTTTTCTAGCACTCTGTTTTTTAAGCTTAAACTTATAAGCAAGACTAATATACATTAACACTCCAAGCATAATCCATAATTGTTCTAAAAGTTTCATGTTTCATCCAAGAACTAAAAAACTTGAAGAGTCTCCAAGACTTTCTAGGAATGGGATCATTAATCAAAAGAATAGGACAATGATCAGATCTTATAAAATTTAAATGAGTAAGCTTAGCATGTGGAAAATTTCTGAACTAATCATTGTTACCAAGAGCCATATCAATTCTAGCTCTCCTACTACTAGTGCCAAAACTATTACTAGTCCAGGTATAACCCTTACCTTCATAGCCAATATCCATTATACCAGAATCTCAAACCTTATTTTGAACCCAAGAATCAGAATAATGATCATTCCTATAAATGGAAATTTAGATCACCAATTACTATCCAAGGATGAAAAAAATCCTTACTAAGATCATGCATAAAGTTCCATTGTTCCTTTTTTGGGTCAGTATAAGTGGATCCATACATAAAAGACATTAAAACTTCAGGTTTATTGGGATCTAGTCTAACAACAACATGCATGATATTATTAGCAGTAGAGACAATATCACAACTGATACCATCTTTCTACATAAGAATAAGTCCACCAGTATAACCAACTATATCAATAAAAACATAATTATGTTAATAAAGAGATTGAACAATAGAGATCATCCTACTTTCATCAATTTTGGTTTCATAAAGAAAAATCAGGATTTTGATATTTAACCAGGTTTTGTAGTTGTTGTTGAGTAAAATTGTTTGAAATACCTTGAACATTCCAAGAAAGAAATTTCATTTTAAAAAAGTTGTAGTGTAAAACAATATAAAGGAGAGAAAGTTTAAAAAATACCTTAGAGACCCCAGCAATGTTTTTCGATTGGCTATCCTTTGTTTTGTTTCTAGTAGTTGTTTGTGTATCGGTTTGACTACCATAAGTGCTGATTGAGATTGTTTTCTCTTGCGTAGCAAAGTTCTTTTGCCTTTTACCTAACCTGGATACTTTATCACCATCCTCAACTTGATTTATCTCAGCAGTGTGGCTGGAAACAATTAACCCCTCTTTTGGAGGAACAAATCCAACACCTTTAATTGCCTTCCTATGCGCCAGCTTAGGAATTGTTACATTATATCTACCTTCAACAATTTTCTTCATCATTCACAATACCAAAGAAAAATGAGGCTTATTATGTGCTTTAGCCAAAAATTCAGTGGCAACATTACAAACATCCTTAGAATGATTTAGTATAACAGCTAGGACGAATTTTGTGTGGTTGTCGCTCATAGAAAAATCTAATCCATCTGGTACAACCTATATTGGTTAATACATCACACCTCTTCTTAGAGGATTGTTTATATCTATGTTGACACATACCTCGACAGGTTCACCGTCAACCGGGATTGCGTCTTCAGGTTCAATTACTATAACATCACCCAAAAAATTTCCTATCTTTTGAACAAAGCTTGCATTCATATGTTTAGGCAACAACTTTCTTAATTGAATCCAGAAACATTGTAAGTCCAATTTCTATAAATTACTTCCGAGTTATAATCATATAGAATAACCAAATTTCGATTGATACTCCATGGACGAGTATCCCGCACTTTGCCTAATGTATCCCAGTCCTTGAATTTGAATACCATGATATTAATGTCAATATCAATATCAATAACCTTGATATCCTATGCTGGAATAAAGGACCAAGTAACCTTCACATACTTTTCAACAACTTTCAAACCAATTTTCTCTTTAACGATAATTTTACCAATCAGACAGATATCCAAAGAATCATCAACTTCATTCTCTAAATCCTCAGATTGATGGATCACAACTTCCCCCATATATCCTAACTCAATTGCAACATTCTTGAATTTGGCTGCAAGATCAGCTACATCATTCTCCTTATCAGCCTCCATTTTTGACAAAGGTTTGGAAAAATCAAGAATATAAGAAGGCTTGTTCATATTTATATACCAAGGTATGCCTAGAATTTTCCGGACTTGAGAATTATTTTGAGATTTTTCTAAAACTGAAAATATGATATTGAAAGATTTTAGGATAATTGAGATCTAAAAAAATTCATAACTTCACAGCTAGCACTTGACCAGAGAAGAAATATGTGACTATTGGCAAAAATGTTATAACCACTTTTTTGAATTTTAAATTTTCTTAAAAGGCGGTTTTAGAAATTAAAGAATCTGACTGATTTGAAATGATTCACAAGAAGATCAACCCACTCATTCATGGCAATCACTGATTTCATATATGCTTCAAAAAGCTTTTGAACAATTTTTGCAAACGTTGTAAACACAACTGCAAACAGGGTAAACACCATAGTTGGATAGCTCAATCTATAAACACAAAAGGTTAAAAAGAATTAGTTAAACATGGAATAAAAGCTTTAAAAACCTTTGAAAAGAAAAATTAGTAAATCATTGAAGAAAATCAAACACAGAGATAGTAAGAAAATCAAAGAACATGATGAGATTGAAAAGATTAATAATTGTGAAAAATCAGGAGTAGTTTGATTTTATTTGATATTGTGTTTTGAACACATGAGACACAATATTAAAATTTAAGTTTTTTTTTGAAGCATAAAATTAAGTTAATATTAATACACATAATAAATATGTCTGGATTTGTCTTTATAGATAGGTGTCATTAGGTTAAGATTACCTCCTCCTAGTAAGTTATACAATATAAATTTGAATTTTATATATTATAGGAGTCGTCACATGTTGGTATACCTGATAAGAGGTGCAAGTTTCTTCTCTTATATACTTGGTAGTTCTTAAAAGTAAATTACTTATTTTGATCTGTTGACATCCTTACCCGGGATTTTCTTTGACATTTACTTATTTTGATCTGTTTATATATATAATTCTGATTTACCCCTTTGTTTGAAAATTTTCCCTTTACCAGAAGGTTAAATATGTTGTGAAAATTCTTCCATGGCAAGGTTGTTGCAGGCAAATATGTTGTCAGCAGGACTCACTGCCTCGTCTTTTGGTATTTATGTGTTTGTATATACTCCCCTAAAGAAAAAACACCCAGTGAACACATGTGTTATAGCTGATATTGGTGCTATTCCTCCACTCCTTGAGTAACTACTTTTCTGGGTTTAAGCAACCCCCCCACGAACAATCCTTTTGTAAGTTGAAATAGTTATTAAGTTTTTTGGGGTCGGCTTGACCTCTTTTTCTTGTAAATAACTCTTATAATTATCTTGTGCTATTAATATAAATTTTTGGTCTTGGCAAAAAAAAATCTAAGTTGAAATGAATTTGTCTTTATAAATAGGTGTCCTTGTTAGGTTAACCTCTATAGTCGTTCAACTTTCAAGTTGAAAACCGTCATATGTGGTGATTTAAGTTGTGGTTCAAGCATTTTCTTTAAGGTGCAAGTTCCTTCTCTTATATATTGGTAGTTGTGAAAAGTTAATTACTTATTTCATCTGTTGACGTTCTTACCTGGGATATTCATTTTATTCTTATTTTCTTGAAACCTTTAATATAATAGTTATATGCTGCAATATGTTGATTAGTAGTAATCAAATAATTCTTTTTTTTTGACAAATAAAAAAACTTTATTAAACTGAAAGTTTGTTTACATCAGTAGCTAATGAAAGAACTAGGTAGAGAGGAGGTGCAGACCACTATTCTTTTACATTACCATTCACAACAATTCTATATAAACATAAAAAAAAACTCCATAGAAACCGATTTTAAAAAATTCACTCACATTTGGATGGGATCCGCTTCTTAAGAGACTAGTAGGGGAACTTTTGGGTAGGTTGGGTCCCACTCATGTGAGTGTGTTTCTGAAATCAGTTTTGAGAGATTTTTTTTTGGTGTTTGTGAAGCATTTTTGTACCATTTATTCTAACTTACTTAGCTAGTAAGTCAACAGGTCTATTACACATTCTATTTACATACATACATACAATAGGATGAGATTCAAACAACTTTTTATTTTTATAATTTTTTACAGTAGGAGAACTCTGTCAGGGAGTGAGGAGATGAGGATGGGTTACAACAAGGAATAAAGCTTTAGCGTCAGTTTCAAACATAACATTCTAAAAATTATTTTGATTAATCCATTGTAAAGCTAACCATAAGGCATAAGCCTCAACTTGATGAGGAGAGGAAGCATAAGTGAGAGATGCTTTAGCTGCTATAAATTGACTATCATTATGTCTCAAGACCAAGCCAATTCCTGCAAAAATTTAAAAGAATCAAAAGAAACATCCAAGTTAACTTTATAAAAACCAACAAGAGGTGAAGTCCAATGCATATTCTCTAAATGGTTGGTTCCTGGATATAATTGCAGGGGTGCTCCTATAAATCGTCATACTACCCCTTCCCATAACCATGTTCACAACCACCATCCTTACCATGTTCATAAATCATGATACTACACCATAAAAGAGGCATAGATGAAGATTTTTTTTTTGATAAAAACCTGAAATTTATTAAATTAATTTAACTAATACATCAGATCATCTAGCTCCTTTTTACCGAGCTTAGTAAAAATATTTTCTGTACAAATATCTTGTTGAATATGTAAAGAGATTTGTTGTAAACTTCTAATCCTTGCTTCCTTTGCCATCTTGTTTACCGCCTTATTGTCCTATTAATAAATTGAACTTAGGCTTGAGGAAGATCTTTTAGTATATCGGTAAATTGACATATTGTGTTCTCGTGTAGCCATTGAGATATGGTGTTGTTACGCTGAAGAGTATCTGTTAAATGTTTGTAGTCTGTAAAAATGGTTACGCTTAATAGTATGTTACTTTTTAACCATTTGCACGCCATTATAAGAGAATTTTCTTATGCATGTAGAGTTGATGTTGCACTCCCTGATCCCGCTTCAATGTGCATAAAGGATTCTAAGTCTAATGAGTATAATAGGAAAGCATATCCCGTAGATAGATCTTCTTCCTTGAAAGAGGCGTCAATAAACATAATCCAATCTGATTCCCCTATGTTTTCCAGATGAAATAAACCGATAGGTTGTGTTTTCCTATATGTAAGGATTTTGATAGATAATGTATTGAAATTGACTGTATCATCTTGAATGAACTTATTTATTTTTTCAATGCATAGATGAAGATTTGCTTACTTTAAAATTCTTACTAGAATCACTCATTTTCATTATTAAACAATCTTGATCATATAATAAATCTCTGTTACTTAGTTTTTAAAATATTTCCCCTCACTTCTTCTTCCTTTTTCTCTCCAACCAACACAATCTCTAAAAAATTCTAATCTAACGTAACTAAAACTTGTTGATGACTGTCTTATTTTCATCAAAGCTAGGAACACGGATGCTAGAAACTTGGCTAGCATAATTGAGCAATTTAGCAAGTATTCTGGTCAAGCTGTAAACTATGGTAAATCTGCCCTTTTTTTTAGTACTAAGGTGCCTCCCAATGTGAGAAATATTTTGTGTAATACTTTTTAAATCAAAAGAATGTCTTTGCAGGAAAAGTACCTTGGTGTTCCTCTTCTGCTGCAAAAACATAAAACTGAATCTTTTAATCACTTGCTTGAAAGTTATAAGGGGAGACTAGCTCCATGGAAATCTAAATTTCTAGCACCACATGGTAAGACTATTTTTAACCAATCTGTCTTTGGTAGCATGGAAAATCATCACTTGGTTGTTTTCTCAATGCCCAAAAGCATTACAGATAAAATGGATATAATCCAAAGGAATTTTTGGTGGGGGGAGCAGGAAAATGTTAGAGGCTGGTTTCCTAAAGGATGGAAAGACATAGCTCTGCCTAAGGCTTTAGGGGGTCTGAACATTAGGAGGACTGATTTACTTAACCAAGCTCTTTTGGCTAAACTAGCTTGGAGAATGATAAATCAGTCTAATGATCTATGGTTGAAAATCCTTAGAGGTAAGTACTTTGATAATCTTAATCCTTTTATTGATGAATTTCCAAAGCAAGGTTCTTGGGTCTGGCATGGGATTTGCAAAGGTTTAGAGACTATTAAAAGCATTATGTTTGTGAGGTGGGTAATGAGAAAAACATTAGTATATGGAAGCATAACTGGATACCTAACTATCAATGTCCTCCTTCTGCTCAATTATCTTCTAGTAACATGATTCATGTTAGTCAACTGATTGATGATAATACTAAAACTTGGAAACTGAATACCTCAAATGCCCTGTTTGATGCTAATACTACTAGAGCTATATGTGATATAAGAATTACCCTTTATGGTGAAGACAAAATTAGATGAGAACCAGCAGCTAATGGTTTTTTCTCTGTAAAATCATCCCACAGAGTTATTCTAGATGAATACCTAGCAAACAATCCAACTAAAAATAATATTTATATTGTTTGGAAAACTTTATGGAAGTGTAAACTTTCTCCAAGAACACACTACTTTATAGGTAAGTGTTTGAGCACTTGTCTTCCCATAAAAGACAAGTTAGACAGATATACCCAATGCCAGGATGTAGTTTGTTGCCTTTGTGGTACTGGTACTGAAACAGTGCAACATCTACTTATTGACTGTGAAGTTACTAAAAGAGTATATGCTAGAATTAGCTCTCAAATTTTACATTCTTTAAAGCATTATACCTTTCATTCTTGGTTTTGCAACATGTTCAAAGTTAATAATTAACAGATGCAGGTAGATAGCCATGCAATTCAAGTGGTAAGCTTTACATCTTGGTTTATTTCTAGTGTGCTATCTAAAATGGGTAGCTAGACAACTAGTGTTTCATCAGTTTCAAATATCACAAACAATTAAGTTCAAATACCTCTTGTTTGGAAACCATCTGAATTCTCTTTTGATAAAATAAACTTTGATGCTTCTTATCTGAAAGACACTGGAGGATATGGATATGGACTGGTCTGTACAAATATTGCAGGGGACTGTGATGAAATTCGAGGTGGACACGGTAGAGCCTTAGACCCTGAGCAAGAAGAGGCCAAAGCTTTACTGGAAGCAGTCTTATGGACTAAAGAAAAAGGAAAATTTTCAATTCACTTGGAGCGAGATTGCAGTGATGTGATAGATACGCTAAATGGAAATGTAGATGTATAGTAAAATGGACTACATCAAGTATGATATCTGATGCTTTAACTATTCTTAGAGATTTTGGTTTATAGAAATGCTCTCATGTTAAAAGAGAAGCTAGATATTTGGTAGATAAAATTGCAAAGTTTGCAAAAACTGAACCTGCTGTTTTCAATTATTTAGAATATGCCTGGTTGGATTTCAAATTTGGTCCAACAGGATAAGCTAAGTTTGTAATCGTTATTTCAAGTTAATATAAATCTTTCCTATTAAAAAAAACTTACTAATTAAATTTATTAAGTACTCCCTTCGTACCTATTATAGGTGGAATATTGGATCTTCTTAGTCCCACCAAATAGGCGGAATTATAATTCCAAGATGCCTTTTGACATACATACCCTTATTTATGATGTATGAGAAATTGTATTAAGAATAAGACAAAAGGTAAAAAAGAGGAAAAAACATGAATAATTATAAAAACTAAGCAATTTCTTAATCTAAGAGATTTCACCTTCTCCGCCTATATAATAGGTACGGAGGGAGTAGTATCTAATTAAGAAAGGTTATTTTTATCATTTTAAAAAATATTTTGGTAAAGGGTTATTGTGTTTAACTTTATATATAACCCTAGTGTGCTTTATTCATCAACCCCAATCGTCCGATTCGTCCCAAACGAAATCAGTGAGACTAATGTTTCTTCTTCTTCTTTTTAGGAACCTTATTATTGGGGATGCAGTCCTTGGTTCATTGGGGCTGCAGTGGATTAAAATATCCAAATCATGGATAAGGGGGACCTAATCTGTTTTCAAAAGTCATATTTACCCTTTCATTGGTATTATTACCCTCATACATTTCCCTCATAATAACCTAAATCTAATCTAACTTAATCCATATCTAAAAAACTAAAACTAACTAAATCAAACACCTCCTTTTCATCTTCTTCTTCAGCCGAAAAAAAGTAAAAAAACCCAATCTGATTTGATCTCTCTTCTTTGTTGATTCTCATAAAACTTCACGCTAAGATGAACAGGTCAAGAGTAACAAGATCAGGGAGAATTGGTTTGAATCCACAATGGAATGAACCAGGAAGTGATAACGTTGTTGATCCATATAATGAAGATTTGGTGAATGAAGAAGTTGAATCACCACTGAATCCTCCAGAAATGGGTGATATTAAGTAAGAATCGAAAAATCCATCGTTTATATTAGGTTTTTATTGGAAAAAATGGTTTGATTGATGAAGTTAGGGTTTTTTTTTTAAAAAAATCTAAATTGTTTACGTCTAGGTCGATATAATTTCTCAACTGTAAATAATTCTTTACGATTGAGATAAGATGAACTCCCAGCCGTAGATTTAATTTACGGCTGGGAAAAGATGAACTCCCAACCGTAAATAGTATTTTACGGCTTGTTTTTCTAGACGTAAGTTAATATGGATTTTAGAGTACTCGGTAATTTATACTATTCTTACGGTTGGGAAATCCTAACTTTCCCAACCGTAAACGTGGATACGGTTGGGTTGTGTAGTTTTTCCTAGCCGTAATTTTTTTTATAAAACTAATTCTTCACCATTTTTTGCTTGCTTGTAATTTTGTTAGGAATCGAGCAAAAGGGTTGGTAAAGGACTTGAGTCGTTCCATTGAAGCTGGAGAGTTTTTGAGTGTTGAAAAACAATGAACACTTCTACAAGGGCATAAGGAGATAGATAAACCTAAGAAGGGTGACAAAGAGAATATTGTCGTAATGGATGAATGACTTATGGACTAGTTGAACCTTAGTGTTTTTATCTTTTATTATCTAAGACTTTGTAGTGTGGTTGTTAATGGATTTGAACGAATACTAGTTCTTTTATTATTAATATGAATGTACTTCTTAATGAACTTGTTAATTTAGCTTGAATGAATGGCTTATAGTTTTTTCGTTTTTATTGGTTCTTTTATTGTAAAGTGATTCATGGTATAAATAGATGAAAAAGACAAAACACAGGGTCATTTACGGCTAGGACATCTTTGAGAAAATCTAGCCATAAACGGCGCACTTGTATATCCAGGATCACTTACGGCTAGATCCACAACATTAACCAACCGTAAGTAACCTTGAATTTAGTTTACGGCTACGACTGTAAGCAAATCTAGCCGTAACAAACCAAATTATTGTGTCTACGACTAGGTCGGTACACCCATTTCCTAGCCGTAAGTAAAAAAAAAAAATCAACAAAAGCAATAATTACTTTTGTTGACCAGTACACTTTATCCCCAACGACCTGATTTAAAAAAAATCAAGTCGTTGGGTCTTTCATCTATATATAGAGGAAGTATTCCCTTCAAAATTATTTCTACACTTCTTCTCAATTTTGGAACAACTTTGTTTCTCATTCATTCATAATAAAAAATGTTCAAAACAAACACAAATATGGTTTATGCTTTCAGCACTGGAGAAAATGTTACTATGGTTCGGGGATGGGTGATGGTCACAAACTATGACTCAGGTCGAAACAGAAACGTTTCTGAAAGCACGGATTGTTTTTGGAACCGTGTATTTCACTTTTTTTTTTGCGTTAGACGGGAATAGAGATTCAAGAACAATGAATGGATCCAAGGCCATATTTGAATTGATCTATGATAAATGTGATAATTATAAAAGGGCTTTATATGACATGAAACAAAGTTATCCTCACATAGATAGTAGGAGACTAGTAAGTATATCTCAATACGTTATATATCCAATCCGATTAGAATAATACTAACTTATAACTTATTTTATTTTTTCACAGTAGATTGAATCTTAGACAATATAAGGATGTCTGTGGGGGAAATTTCAACCATCGTGAATGTTATGAAGTCTTGAAAAAAAATATTGAGTATTTCAACATAGACTAACTCTTTCCTTCAAATATAATGTTATTTTCCCTTATTGTAATGTCATTTCCTTCAATGAAAGTTGTAAAAACCCACAAATGGTAAACCATAGATGATTAACGGATGGGTCAAGTGAAAAACCTAACCGTAAGTAACCCACAAATGGTAAAGCATGGATGATTTACGGCTGGATTTAGTGGAAAACTCGGCCGTAAATATGGTTTACTGTTGGGTCGATATTCCACATCTTGGCCATAAGTTGGCCTGATTTTTTAGTCAAACACAATTTTACAGCTGGGTTGCCTAGTATATCTAGCCGTAAACCTGAGAAATAATAAACTTTCATAATGCAGGGTCACTTACGGCTAGGTAAGTACTAGCTAAACCCAGCCGTAAGTCACTCTGAATTTTCACTTCTCACTATATTTTTAATGAAAATTTGGGGAAACCATGACACAATTTACCAAAATATATTCTCATTCATAATGAGTGATTCAAGATATATATCTTATCATATATTCACCACCATTCAACTCATCTACTCAATTACACATGGTGGTTCTTTTGGTTTTACACGGTTATCGCATTCCAAAGTTCAAATTGGTGCTCGAACCTATGACACCAATCAGTGGAGATTTCGTTGTCGCACGCGTTGCAAAGAGGATGCAATGGGTTATCTTCTTTTAATTGGAGACCGGTGAAATGACATTTCCGTACGTGGGACCTGAAAACTCTTCTAGTAGAAAATTCTTCTGCATATGTGGTTTTGGTTGGTGCGATTGTACACACTATTGCGAGCGTAAAATAGTGGACGACGCAAGAGAATGCTTCGGCGAGTAAGTGGCCGTAAATCGGCATAGACATCCAATGATCACTTGTAACATTTGCGTTGCAATTTAAACGCATTTCAAATGCAATGAAAATTTCCTCAATATACACCTCTTGTTCTCCATCTTCCCCATATCTCATCATTGCCTTGTAAAAATCCGGTTGTTTTCTAAGTTCACACAATATCTTTTGCCTTATGTAGGTGCATTCATCAATATCGGCATCTTGTACTTGTTCGTTTTATACGTGCAATCCATAAAAAGAATTTGATGGAAGCATCTTGTCAATGTACAAACTCCGGATAAGCCAACAAAAGATATATCACTTCCCCATTCTCATCTTTCTTATACACTACCATGTAGTTCGCCTTTTCCCCCAAATACAATAATTGTTGCATAAGTTCTCTATTTGCCATTGCTCACTTCTCAATTTTTCTCTTGCATTGTAGATGGTAGTCAAGGTAGATGAGTTATTCTTGTTTAATGTCTTCACACCACAAAGGATATCAATAGGTCTTGCACGTTGTTGACTCAACTCATCTACTAGCGCCATCTTTTTGGGGTTGAGCCTTACCGCATAAGGATGGTTTATCAAACTCTCCTGGATTGGGTGGTTATGAAATCCCGATACCACCTCACTCGTAAACCACACTTTCTTAAACTTGTTGTACTTAAATTGAAGCTTAAAAGGGCATCCGCACTTCTTTGTATGATGCACTCCCCTCTTCCTCGTGCTCTTTGGTTTATACATAAAATCCTTTCGTTGATAACTCTTGTACTTGCCACTACTCTCGCAAACCATTTGAAAGGAGGTGCGTCTTACTTGATTGTTTTGAACTGTAACGCACATCTTTCTCAACCTTTGTTCTCGAGCCAATTTCTTCGTATCGTCTACATGTACTCATACATAGTTATTTACGTAGTGATCACTTTTATTCGCACTCAATTCACTAAAACTTGGGGGTTGATCTTCCATTGGTTCAATTATGGGCTCCATCTAAGAAAAATGAAACATAGACGTAAGAAAAACATTCAAAATATCAACAATTGGGTTGCCAAGTGTTAGCCGTAACCTAACCTGAGTTTTTATTACAATTGTCATAACATATTCTACGGTCAGCTCTATTACATATGCCAATCGTAAACGATCCTGATTTTGGTTAACGGCCAGCTTTTCCAGTCGTAATGGATAGCATTTAATATGCCCGTGCATCTACGACTGGGTTCACGTGGGCACGACCTAGCCGTATATTGTTTCTATGGCTATGAGTTCTTATTTATCCAGCCGTAGGACAAAGTTTATGGCTGGGAGATCATCTTTTCCCAACCGAATATAATATATACGGCTAGGAAACCATGATTTCCCAGCCATAAGTAGCCTATGTCTGGGATTTGGGGGTTTTCTGGCAACAAAAAAACTCAAACTTTGTATGTACTTTAAGCAATTACATGCAACAAAAACAGTATTGCAGTTAAGTTAAATGTATACCTGACTAGTTTGAGCTTCATTTTCTTCATATTCTTGGCTTGGATCTTTAAAATCATAGTAAGGTTCGTATTTCTGAGTTTAGGTTAAAAAATCTTAATTATCTAGAAAATCAGTCATCTCTGGATCATTGTTTTGTTATACGAATATCTTATTTGATTTAGAAGAAGAGGATTAATCTACATCATAACTCTTGTTAAAATCACTCATTTGGATGTTGAAATCAAAATTTATAGGTTAAAAAAAAATTCTTCTTTTTTTTCCACTTTAATCTAATTTACTAACTAAATATTAATTAGTTTAGTATTAACATTAATTAATCTAGGATAGTCTAGAGCTGACCTCGTCGAGGAGGGGATATCAGTTTTCCTGTCTTTGAGCATTTTATATTAAGTTCCGAGTTCTCCCCTGAAAATCAGCTTAATCAGGGAAACAAAGAAAAACACAAATGGCTTCTTATGGATGTAAAAGTCGTTTTGTATGGAAATCCGGTGGTGGTGGTGGTGGTGGTGGTGGAAGAACAACAACAGTACCAACAATAATGCCAAGCAGCATTCCAGAAGACATATACTATGAAATCCTCTTAAGATTACCAGTGAAATCACTATTAGCTTGTAAGTGCGTTTGCAAGAATTGGTATGCCCTAATCTCAACCTCTGATTTCGTGAAAACCCATATTACTATTCAGAAAAATAACAACAACCCTATTCTCATGTTTACTGCCGATAATCAAATTTACTCCATAGGTTATGATTCATTTACATCATCATCATCACTGTGTGAAATTAAAGATAATGCTATTGAAATGTATGATCACCCATTCAAATATTATTGTGGTGGATTATTGGGTTCATATAATTGTCTAATTTGCATATGGTTGCTTAAATATCCTGATAGGGTGTTATTCTGCATTTGGAACCCAGCCACAAAAGAGTATAAAGAATTACCCAAATCACGGAGCGAATTTAACATAGCCAATTTTAGCGTACATAGCTTTGGTTATGATCACAAGACTGATGATTACAAGTTAGTAATAGGTAAAAGCTCCTGGAAGTACTTTAATACAAGTCTATATGTTAGCATCAAATGAATGGAAAACGGAGGTTACCATACCTTAGTTGTTTTGTTATTTGCATAATTTATGGGTGCTTGTTAAGGGAAACCTTCATTGGTATGGGCAAAGTCAAGACGACGACTTTTTATTACTCTCTTTGGATATCGGTGACGAGAGTTTCAATGAAATGCAATTACCAAGAGAAATCCTAGAAACGAATAAGGAGGTTCTGTGTTTGGGTGTGTTGCAAGGGTGCCTTAGCTTATTTGTTAGCTCATATCTTAATGGTGTTAAGAGTCATGAAGTATGTCATTGCCCACGAGAGTATTATCAATGACCAAAACAAATTTAGGCGTGTGTCGTCTTTTAAGAATGACGAGATTCTACTTTTGGGGAGCTGTAGTTTATTTCTGTACTACCCAAACATGGAAGTGCTAGAGAACTAAAAATGGACAATATTCCATTCGTGAATGTCGAGAACTATTTTGAAAGCTTAGTCTCTCTTAGTTCCGGTACTTATGTGGGGGGGGAGAACTTGAAGAATCAATAGAAACTCAATGAAGAAACTTTCCAAGAAATTCAATTGATTATGTTTTGTGTTTCATGCTTTTCGTTTATTTATTGGCAGATTTGGCATTTATCTATGTAGTTATCTTTAATGGAATTATGAAAGTGTATTGAAGTTTGAGATTATAAAGTCATGACGCTGCATTTTGGTTCTCATATTCTAAGTCTTAAAACCTTAATATGTATCATGTTACTGGAATGAAACATTAGTCGCCCAGCAAGCTCAGGTCTTCCTTAAGAGGGATATTATTACTATGCTCTCCTTTTGAGCAGCATCTGTTTTTGAATCAGAGCTGAAAGATCAATTCCGCCGTGAGTTCGTCTAATGTGTTATTTAGCTATTGAAAAGATTGTTTAAGTTCGGTTTGCACGACTTAGTTTGGACAAAACAGGACAGACATATTTCTGTGAAATTGCATGGAGTTACAATATCTTTAACATGTTACCCATTATGTTAGATTTGGTAAAAATGATTATACAACTGACTCAACATGAGTATCAATATGTAGTCTCTGAATTCCATAGTATGTATATCTGACGGCTGTGCATATCATGACATCGGCATTTGGCCCGCCGAACTGGTAGCATTTTCATTCATTGAGAAGTAGAAATAGTTACAGCTGACTGTAGAAAAAGTTACATATGACAGTAAGTCAGTAACCCTTGTGGTGTATTTCGCTTTCCTTGAATGAAACAACATTCCTTATCTTACATGGCTGCTCTGGAACTTTACATGGCTGAATCCTTTAATGGAACAGCATTCCTGATTTTTTTCCTCAGTTTCTGTAAATCTTAAATGTGCTAGTTTACACTGTAACCTCAATGCGCAGAACTGAAAAACAAACATGTACCAGCTTCCATAGCGTTTGGTGCAGCAAGTTTGAAGTCATTGACGATTTGAGGAATTTCATCTGTCCTTAATCGCTGCGGAGTTGAGAACCTTGCCATGTCAACACCATTGGCTCGCAGCTGGGACTCCACTACCTTGTCTGATGAAGATAAGGTCTGGTGAAGGTCCTTTAATGGATGTGTTTCTATCCATCTTTAAGATTGCTAGAGATAAATTTACAGCAGTTGCAGATCATACTTCTGTCGAGGGTAATTGGAAGTTTGATTTCAAATGTAGTTTCACTCCTGAAGAGGTAACTCAATTTGCTGGTTTACTTCTCTTAATTGGTTCTTATTCTCTAGTTATAGACTCTCTCTGCCTGATACGAGAAGGTGAGGTGGTCTTTAAATCCTACAGGGGTCTTTCCAGTCAAGTCTCTTTAAGCTCATCTTATATTTCTAATGAAGGTGTGAAAAACTTCTATGTACAACCGGATTCAATCTCTTTTTACCAGTTAATCTTTCACTTGTGACTATGCATAGCCATCTGTAGTTAGATAGTTTTGGCTTTAATCCAACTTGCTTTTCTGCAACGGTCTGTCATGAACCCACGACAAGAAAGTAACCTCTGAATCCCGAAGGATCAAGCCTTCTAATTCCTAAGAACTAGCCTAAATCGACTTGAACTTGCTGGTGCTGTTATCCCCATGGTAAAATGCAGGTCCATAATCTTCACAACCTCCAGCTTGATATGAACTCATACCAACACCCCTTGAAACTTCAATATAGGCCAGGAATATGTCAGTGAAGGATACTCGTATTCGTATAGAGTAAGATAGGATAGTATAATTTTTTTGTTTTGTGTTGAGTGGCATTTAATGGATGGAAAGTCGAAAAAGACTGAACTTAAAAAACTAGATATGCGTCGTACTGATGATACCAATATTTAATGAAACAGAGAGTGATAGGCGCCGGATAGAAAGGAAGAAGAAGAAGAAACCAAAACCAAAACCAAAATAGGAGGAGAGTTATAGTCCCCACCACCACCTCCACCATTACTGGCCTCATTTCACTCCACATACACCACCGACACTGGCGGGGTCAAAACTCTCCCTTTCATCACTTCAAGAAGTCATTATTGTTTGTTTTACTTCTTTTCTTTCAATTTTTAAACCCCTCTTTCCTAAAGTTTTGTCCCCCTAGCCGTTTCATCTCATCTTTTTCCTGCTTCATTTTATTTTTAGATTTAATTAAGCCAAAAAATCAGTAACTAATTTGGCGATACAATTTTAATTTATTTTTAAGAGTAAAACAAAATAAATTTTTGTAAAATCATTTTTTTTTTTACCGTTTCCGATTTCTTCTGGTATCCAAACGTGATAATAAGATTTTAAGAAATAGATAGCCTTGTAAATATCTGCTTACTGTGATGGGCATTATAAAATTTTGTTTCGGTTAACATCGACCAATTTCAATTAGTATCAGACTGATACTGCCGTGTCGTATCAGTATCGGAGAGTACCGAACCGACACTCGATACGACGAACCATGATTAGGAAGACTGGGACTACCTTTAAATCAGATGTTATTGTCGGTAACTAATAATTTTGGATCTTAAGATGCAACTGTGAGCCTCTAGTCACGAGTCACGATCTCACTACGCACATCAAATAGAGTAGGGAGGGAGAGAATATCTAGTAGAGTTTTAAATTAAGAGAAAATCAAAACAATAATGTAATGCAGATCCAGGCAGAATCAGTCCCTTCCCTTTAAAATTAAAAATTAAAAATTAAAAATTAAAAATTAAAAATTAAAAAAAGTTTCTCGAACACATTAGTTATTCTATGGTTTAATGTTTTTCTTTAATCTAACACTAATCATACTATTATTAGTATTTAATTTAAGTGTTTACTTTCATGTCATTAATGTTACATCAACTTATTCTATCACTTTACTTCTGTAAAATACAATACACCCTATTCTTTGTCTTCGAGTCAGAGATTATCATATAAAATTAGAATATATATTTTGAGTTACTGATCCACGACGATAACGAACCTAGATCTAAAATTTAAATTTCCGTGTTCAGTTTTTAATTGGGTATTATCAAATACAGTTACATAATTAGCAGCGGGTTTATAAAAAGGTCACAGTGTTATAAACTATTGACAATATAGTCACTAGACCATTAACCGGAGAGTTATGTCACCCGTAAAAGTTAAGTCAGGCTATGGAATTACCTAATTGTCTCTCAGCTAAGTCAATTAAAGGGTGTTGGTGTGTTGTTGGTGGTGGTATTGTTGTTGTAGCTGTTATTTTTTGTGATGAAGTGGTGACGGTGGTGCTGTTGTTGCTGCTACTACTGGTGAAATAAAACGCATTCAAGATCGTTACATGGCACCAGAACTTCAATCCACTTTCAGGATTGTTACATGGCACATGAACTTCAGCCCACTTTTAGGATCGTTATATTACATTCTCTTAAAGGGTTCACTGCTTCCTCTCATGGGTATAGCTGCCACCACCATCACCTCAACAATGAGGAGGGGTATTTAAGACAAAATTCAGACCGTTTTTTTCAAAACGGTTAAGTCAGATGGAAAAATACCCTTTTATAAACGCTAATTAAAGGTGTGATGATATTATAAAACTAATTAGGGAGGGTGGCCATTTTGTAAATGACCTTCTTAATTATACACTTCTTGTTCCATTTTATTTGTTACAAAACACTATTTTGGCATGCCCCAATATGACAATAGATTTAGAATATTACATTTGTATCAGGAAGATGTGCATAAATGAACCCGACATCTTGAATTGTGAAATTATCTGAGAGTGTTTGGATAACAGAAGTAGCTTTTACTTCTCCAGAAGTCAGAAGCAAAACAATTTGCTTCACAAAAAGTAGTTATTTTTGCTTCTAGAAATTACTATGAAATTGTGTTCCCAAATTATTTCCTGACTTTCGAATAAAATTGAACAATAAATTCTGAAATAGTTACCCAACACCCTCTTAGAGATGCATGTTCATTGTCGTATTGTTTGTTTTTTCTAACTCAACTGATTCGTTTGGATCCGACTTATCTGAATTTGACTCGTCATATCTGACTCAAAAATAATAAAATAGTAGAGTTATAGAAAAAATTATTCCAGTCAGATATGTACTCAACGAATAAGGTACAAATATTACTTGACTGAAATAGCTTCGAGTCAGATATATAAGCCGAGTCAAACCTCAAGTTACACATCAGAGAAAAAATATAAATATAAATAATAATATGACATCTAACTCGGCCTGAGTCAGATACCGAGTCAGATCCAAACAAAAATATGATACGTGGTATTACGCACTCATCGTACATGTTGTAGTACAACTCAGATACAATATAACTGAACCAGAACGTGATACCTATCTTGAGAAAGTAAAATAAAATATTTATTCCGTTTCTAAAAAATAGTTAAGGTTTACTTTTTTTGGGTATGTTAAAAAAATAATAGACTGGTTTCATTAAATGAAAAGTCAAATATTATAATTTTACTACTTTGCCCACAATAGGGACCACATCATTTTTTTTTTTCTTATTTAAAATCAAACAAGTCTATTTTTTAGAAACAGAGGGAGCGGTAGTCCAAGCAGAAAATCATAGTAATAACTAACTTAGCCTACACCGTGGCTATATGGCTATATGATCCCAATCCATTAATAACTCTTTTTGACTTTACACGACATTTTCGCTTCAACTAAAACAAAACAAAATAATCCCTTATAACGCGTTTAAACAAATACCTCATCATCACCAAAAATCAAAAACCAAAAAAAGAAAGAACTCCCCCATGAAACTACTAGTACCAGACTAGACTAGTAGTGACCCAAGAAGAAGAGGGAGAGGGAGTTCGTTACTCTTATAATGTAATGTTTTTGTTGGAATTAATATGAAGAAGAAGAGATTATCATCATCAATTTCATTATAAAAATACCATCTTTCTCCTCTTCAATCCTCTCAAATTCATCTATTCATGGCTTCTTCTTCTCTTCCTTGTTATTATTTGGTGGGTTTGTTTATATTATTGATTTCTACATTTGTTGAGTCTCAAAAAACAGATCCAAATTCAGAAGAATGTAAAGGTAAATGGGTTTATGTTAGAAAACTCCCAACCAGTTTCAATCTAGATCTTTTAGTAGATTGTTCTAATTATCCATTATATGATGATTTCTGTCCACATTTAGCAAACCATGGTTTGGGTCATAAAACACATAACCGTTCTCATTCATGGTTCAGAACTGATCCATTCATGCTTGAACTTATTTTCCACAGAAGAATTCTTGAATACCCATGTTTAACTACAAATCCAGTCACTGCTGATGCTATTTATCTTCCTTATTATTCTGGTATTGATGCTCTTTCATATCTATATGGTTCTGATTTCAATTCATCTGCTCAACATGGTTTACATCTTTTCGAGTTTTTGACTAATGATTTACCACAAATATGGAATAGGAATCATGGGTTTGATCATTTTTTTGTTATGGCTAGACCTGCTTGGGATTTCTCACAGCCATTGAGAAATGACCCTGTTTGGGGTACTTCATTTTTGGAGTTGCCTGAGTTTTTCAATGTCACTGCATTGACACTTGAATCTAGATTCTGGCCATGGCAAGAACAGGCGATTCCGTATCCAACTTCTTTTCATCCACCCAATGTGTTGCTTATGGAATCTTGGATTGAGAGAGTGAGAAGAACACATAGAACTACTTTGATGCTTTTTGCTGGTGGTGGGGGTGTTTCTGCATCACCTAATATCCGGCACAGTATTCGTGTCGAATGTGAGAATACTACTAGTGGTGGTGGTGGGGGGGGTAATAATTTTACCATCAGTAGTAGTATTTCTAAGATATGTGAGATTGTGGATTGTTCTAATGGTGGTTGTGACCATGATCCGATTAAGTATATGAGACCAATGTTACAGTCAAGTTTCTGTCTTCAACCACCTGGTGATACACCTACTCGGAGGTCTACATTCGATGGGATTCTTGCAGGATGTATACCTGTTTTCTTTGAAGATTCTTCTGCGAAAATGCAGTATGGTTGGCATTTGCCGGAGAAGCAATTCGATGAATTCTCAGTGTTTATACCTAAAGAGGAAGTGGTATCCAGAGGGTTGAGGATTGTTGATGTTTTAACTTCCATTCCGAAATCTGAAGTTAGGAGAATGAGAGAAAAAGTGATTGAATTGATACCGAGGATTATCTACAGAAGACATGGGGATTCCATGGGTTGGAGAACAAAGAAGGATGCTTTCGATATTGCCATTGAAGGTGCTATACAGAGGATCAAATCAAGAATATCTGGAAGAAGCGACAGTTAAGTTAATATTTTCCGAGTCTGAATTTTTCTGTTACTTCATGAAAATCTTTACTAGTATCATCAGATAGTTACTTATTTTTGTTTGAATTTATTAATTTATTCCACTACATAAATCTTTACAGATAAGAAGTTGTGAAAAAATCAGATAGAATTTACATTCTTTCAATTCAATAATAAAATCAGTTTAACTACACTCTGTCTGCTTAATCTTCAGTAATTTAATTCCATCCTTTTGTTGTTAGTGTAAATGTTCTTACCTGGATCGCTTAAACAGTTCTTAAACTTTGATCTGTCGTCTATAATAATCCAAAATCCTGTTTCTGATCAGAAGGAATGATGCATTGCTATATAATGTGGAGAAACTCAATTGATGTACAAATAGAGATCTTATATTGAAGGACGAAACAAATGAATAGATTATTTTTGAGTGCACAGTGTAAGAAGCTTCTACAAAATCCATAACAGAAGATGGCGGAAATTGGCATACAATAATTATCTCCTCACAACCTCTTGAATCCCTGTACATATCCGAAGGGGAGCTCTGACAGTATGGGGATTTCACTCATCTCGTGGCTTCATCCTTTGTTCTCATTTCATTTTTTCACCCCCATCTCATAATTGTTGAACCCCATGTTAGGCCAGCTCCAAAGCCGGATGCCGCGATTGTATGACCAGGTTGGACCTTCCCACTTCGAACGGCTTCATCCAATGCCAAGGGAATTGATGCAGCACTTGTATTACCATAATTTGCCAAATTTGAAATTACCCGTTCTGGTGGGATCTGTAATCGTGTTGAAACTGCATCGATTATCCTTTGGTTTGCCTGCATTAAGAAATTGAAGTATCAGTAATAAATAAAATGTTTGGCTTTTAGATCAAAAGGTTCTCATTTGAAGATAGATAATCAATGGCAGTGGAGCAGTACTACTTGGGCTGGGGTTTGTTTCCATTGAACTTGTAGAATCATTCAAGTCGGGAAATTGATTCCTGACGCAGTTCACATATGCAAAGAGTTTCTTAGTCAGAGGAAATATAAGAGGCGAAAAAGGTGTGACTGACTGTTTTAATGCATTCCCTTACAATCCAAGAGAAAAATTTAAGTCTAAGTGGAAGGGGTGTCTGTTATGTTATACAGTTTCTTGTATGTAAATCTATCTTAAGTTTTGGAATTTAAGTACCCATGAGAATGGATCCCAGTTTCAGTGAAACACAGTTTTCTTTATTCATTTTCTGTTTTGAGTTCTGGGTGGCTTTTAGAGCTATCCTTTCAGAAAACAGATGTTACACAATGATATACCTGATGAAGTAGCAGCCAGTCGACGTCAGAACTTGTCAGACCGGCTTTTTCCAGGGAGGATTCAATTGATTGTGGCACGCACCGAACAGCAAAGCGGAAGACCTCTTTGCCGTTCATTTGGATGCATGAGTAAGAAGATCGTTTGGGAGGGAAATCTGCCGCTGAACCATTGGTGCCTAATACATCCTCTTGGTCATTGTCTTCTCTCATTGTTGCATTTAGATGCCTGCACAAGTAAGCAAGTGAAATTGAGGTCCTTTTTTCTACTAAGCAAGTGCAGAATAAGTAAGAGAGACTAATTTGACGTACTTTTGCCCTTCCCCGTTACTGTGAAAGTCAGAACCAAACAGACCATCTTCATTACCATCACAAGCCTGCAAATTATACCAGAAAATTTATACTACTGAATAAATTTGTATACTGACAACATAAAAGAAAAATCCAGTTCATTAAAATTAAAATAGACAAGGCAAGATATTATCAGTTTGAGATCAGCTACTTTAGGGATGCTTTACACAACTTTTACTGTAAACTTTGCTAACAAAATGCAAAAAAAATATATAATAAATCAGTTAACCCAAAATCAAAATTGTATTTACTTGTTTCGAATATAGCAGAGAGTTCTGGTGACATGCGTTAATTTAAACATAGGAACAAATTTTCATAGTTTTGTAGGTCCCACAAAGCTTTGAACTAAAGCTAAATTTTTGCATTCTCATATGTGTACTACAGTGGGTGATCTAGTCGAAATGTTGACGATACGCAATCTCAGCATGACTTGGAATCAGCCTCTCAAATATAAGATACTCGGTAAAGATGAAAACACCACCTAAAGTAGGAAAAGTCAGAGATAAGTTTCAGAGACTGAAATCACTATGTTCAGAATACGCAGTTAAAAAACTACTGGAAACTGGAAATGAGGGGAAATATGAGCACAAAGCTAGCCTAAATACATTAATGGCACAAGTAGGGGGAAGATTTAGTGTACCTGTACTACAATAGCACCAGCAGCATCCCCAAAGAGAATACAGGTTCCTCTATCCTTCCAATCAACATACCGAGATAGAGAGTCAGCACCAATTACAAGAACATTCTTAAATCCACCTCCTGTAATTTGAACCACAAAAAAGGGTGGTTATATGAATCAGATACTGTGAGCAACCGATAAAATACGATCATTATAGCCATCTTTCTCACGGGGTAATTTACCTCTAATATGACAAGCAGCCGAGAGTAATCCAAGAACAAACCCACTACAAGCAGCTGTAATGTCATATGACAATGGACTATTTTTGCATCCCAACGCTCTTTGGATCTGATATCAAAAGATGAGGCAATGTGTAAGTTCCATTTCAAATAATAAACAGTATAATTCCCAGCTCAAGTAAATTTGGACTGAGCAATATCATGCATAAAGAAAGAAACCTGTCCTGTTCAGTTAATTGAAGACCTTATAGTTTTCTTAATGTACAATTACAGTTTTTGTTTTGTTTTGAAATAACTTCTTTCAGTATTAGTATTTACATAATCAAACAACGTACTTCTCCGATTTATACCTGAGGGGCACTACCAAAAAGATCCTCTGGAGTAGATGTGCACATCAGGATAAGATCCACATCATCAGGTTCAACTTGAGCCATTTCGAGAGCCCTCCTTGCTGCCATTTCTGACAATCCGGTCAAACTATCTTTCCCTACAAATGCAAAAACAGAATAACGCCACAAGTAGATATAGTATGATTACCAACCAAAAGATAATAGGAGAACTTACTAATTGGTTTTCTCACTTTTTTTTTTTTTTTTTTTCAATAAAGGCTCTTTGTTGTTGTTTAATAGATAGAGACATTCTGTGACACCCATAAACAAACTAATAGTCCTAGAGATGGCAAGAAATGTAATCAATCCAAGCTTACATCCGTAGCAAATAACCTTGACAGAGCCCACTAGAGTTTAAATGCACACGTGAAAGGCATTAAGTGTTCTTCAACAAACAGTTGCGAGAGGGATAACAGAAATTCAAGGAAGGAAATCAAGGAAGAAGAAGTTACAAGGTACCTGAAAGAACCCGCCGGTTACGAATTCCAGTGCGAACAGATATCCATTCATCAGAAGTTTCAACTATGCTTGATAGGTCATCATTTGATATATTAAGACTTGGTACAGCGGAGCCACATCCAACCAGCTTGCAACCTTGAGTAACCCATCTGCAGGAAAAAATATCTTATCAAATAAAATAACGGAGTATGATGTTCAGGTCGTTGACTCTAGCAGGAATCTAACTCAAATATGCTAGAATTATGTGTTACGGATACTCCAATAGATGAAAACTAGAATGGAGGTAGAATCTAAGATAGCTGATGAAGATCAATTTAGAGCAAGTTGGAGAATTACTTCCACATTCAGAACACTCAAAGTTTGGTAAACAACAAAGAATGTGCAGTTGTTTTTTTAATGAAAATATAGAGTGCATGCACAAGTTGTATATGCACGATGCATCGTGCATGTGGAATATAATACTGAGGTCAGCACGGTTACCCACCTTTCATAGATCTATATAGAAGAAGATGAGTCCTATTGGTGACAGTGACAGTGGTACCCATTGCCCAAGTTTTTCTCAGTCTTTTCGTCATGAGCTTGAACCTAATGTTTGTTTTTTTCCTTTCTTTTTGTAAAGATGCTTTATATGTTCCGGATCATTAATTGCATTGTGATGAGAATCACATGAATATAATGACTATGTATTGCACAGGAGCAAGGAATCAGTGGTGTCGTAAACTGAGGCATCTGCCATCTAGGCGTTATGTATAAATGCACATGTACAATGCCTCTAATTCCAATTTGCTTCTATGACCAAGCATTTAATCAGAAAGTCCTATTGATCACATGGCGAAAAGTTGATAGCATTTAATTCACTCATGTATTGAACTTCCCAGTAAATCGAATTCAGTTCACTACAGCTCAGTTGCAACATCAAAGTGATTGGTGATAATAACAAAATACTCTACTGGCTATGAACATTTCCTGCATGCTCTATCTCTCACACTTTGATTTCACCCCCACTGAATAAATAAACTCAATGTAAAATCTAAAAAGTGGCAATTCAATCAAAAAAATGAGACATGAAACAGTGGTAGAGCAAAGAAAAAAACATACTTTGGTACTGGAGATTGAAAAGGGGCATGTTTGTGTGCAGCAGCAGCTGCAGCACCCCCATCATGAATAGAGCTGCAACAGCGAAAAGGTGCTCCCTTTATAGAAATTCTGTTAAATAAGTACACCCCAGACTGAGAAATTCTTGAAGGAGGAGGAATGAGATGATTATTGATTTGTTTGAGAGTGAAAGTTGAAGGAGAAACAGATGAATTGGCCATAAATAGAGAAAGAGAGAAGCTAATTAAGAAGTTGGGATGGATCTCTGACAGAGGAGAAAAGAAGAAGAAGAAGAAGAAGAAGAAGAAGAAGAAGAAGAAGAAGAA
>JAJJMC010009555.1:302952-367940 GCA_023531435.1 Papaver californicum
AAGAAGAAGAAGAAGAAGAAGAAGAAGAAGAAGAAGAAGAAGAAGAAGAAGAAGAAGAAGAAGAAGAAGAATGTGTGAATGATGATGAAGAGAGTACATACGAATATACACAGAGAAACAGAGAGTTGGGAGGAGGAGAAAACAAGAAAATTACTGTTATTAAGAGGAAGAGGAGTTACAGTCAGAGAGACCTAAAATTTAAGAAAAACTGACGTCTGTTGCTGGGCTTGAGCTTGAAGTTTTGCTGCAATAGCGGTTGGATCCATTAATTTAGCCACATCCGCATCCAATCAAATACAAGATGGACTCAATTTTAGTATTCGTCTCCAATCCAGCATATTCTTTCTCCTAAATATAGTTCATGATTTTATTAACCATAATTAATTAATTTTAGTCGATCAGTTTTAACTATAACTTTAAGTTTCATTATTTTTTATTATTATTCATAGTCTACAAACTAGATTAGCGATTCAATAAGTAGATGAACCACTAAGTTGACTAGACAAGTGGAATGGAGAGACTATACAAGTGGAAAATGCTTTCGCATTATTGTATAAGCTAAGTAATGTAAACATTCCAAGGTGGCTGAACATGTAAATGCAGAAGGGAGTTGGACTTATGAAATCAACAAGTCCCTGCATTGAGATTAGAGTTAACTTATATTGGTGAGTGTGAGGTCGTGAATTGACTTGTTATTTATAAATCTGATGTTTGATTAATTATGTATGTTTTCGGTTGATTAATTAGGTGTGTTTTATGTTCAGCTAACCTTGATTGATCTAGCAAAGATAATTTGATTCTATTAGATCCTCCCATCATGATTTGTTTGATTTATTTTCTTAAAATTTTAAAAAAAATTATTTAGGGTTCATACGGTTTTATAGAGGAAGTAAGGGAGAAATGAGTTTTAACTAAAACACAATTTGTGTTTTTACATCACGATGATTCGCTTGATTGATTTTCTTAAAATTTTGGAAAAAAAATCTAGGGTTCATATGGTTATATAGAGGAAGAAAGGGGAAAATGAGTTTTAATTAAAACACGATTTATGTTTTTACAATTAGTTAAAATATGATCTAACCCATTTGTTATTCTTCATCAACCATTCTTCTTCTTCTCCATTTCAAACCAACACATCGTCAAAAATCGACGATTCAAAAAACGATTAATCGTTTTTTTTTTCTATATAACGAAAATGCCAAAACGAATGAAGTTTACCTCTGGAGGATCAACTGAACCTAGTGGAAGCGATCCAGGAATCAGAGTAGCAATTCGAAATAAACAAACGGTTACAGAGGAAGAAGACGGAGAAACTCTTAACTCAATACAACAAATGGCTCGAATCAGGTACTTTTCTATCATCTCATCACTCTAAATTAGGTTTCAATCACATGTCAACACTCAAAAATTGAAATTTTTGATTTCTGGGTTTTCTGTGAAACCCAGAATTATTCGATGTTCATGTCCACATCCAACGATTTTATGTTGAATTGTTTGATGTTCATGCCCCCGTCGAACGATTCAGTGTAGCTAAAAAGACATGAAACATCGACCCATAATCGTTCTATGTGGACATTCACATCTAACGATTCTAGGTCGAGAGGAAAATGAACGTTTATGTGAATCGTTGGATGTGGACATCACTATCGAACGATTCTGGGTGGAGAAGAAACCCAATATGTCTGTTGGTTTTTTAGCCTAGAATCGTTGGATATAAACACAAGCGTTAAACAATTCTAAACTGTATCAGAATCGTTGGATGTGGACATCCATATCTAACGATTCTGGATCGAAAAACCCCCCAATGTTTTTGTTGGTTTTTTAGTCTAGAATCGTTGGATATGAACACCAACATCGAACGATTTGTTGCTCTATAATGCTAGAAATCGTTGGATGTGGATGTATCGTGGTGGCCGATTCTACTTTTGGAATTCCTAAATTCACTTAAATTTGATTATTGATTATCGTATATTGTCGTACTCTTTAGGGATAAGGGCAAGATTAATTATAATCGATTCGGAAACTTATTAAACGAAAAAGAACTTAATTATTTTTGAATACTAACTAGATAGCAATGAGTGAGTCTAGTAAAATGAAATTGGATTAATATTCCATATAGTGTAAAAATATAGCCGTTGGAACGGAAACGGTTAAATCAACGGTAACATCTCAACGGTAAACATATTACAACGGTATTCTATGATCTCGCGTAGCTCTAGAGTAACGCCTGGACACACCAAATCACAAGCGGCACTCTAGGATCGCGCCTGGTGTTGGGAGTATTGATAGAGCCCCCTTTTCGTTGGGGCGTATCTCTAGTGCCCCGCCTGGTGGTGGGCGTGATCCTAGTACTCCGTTTCATCAGACGAGCCCCCAAAATAACGCTTGATCAGGCAAACTACTAGCCTACCGCCCGTGTTTCTGAGCGTTGTCCCAGAATAACACTTGGCTCTGAGCGAATTACTACGACGCCGCTTAGCATCAAGCGGTACAATACGAGCCCGCTTGAAGAAGTTTCAAGTTCAATCTTGTACTTGATTTAATCTTGAAACATGAATTCAAGCATTGAATGTTCATAGGTCACCGCTTTTGAGGTTGAGGACAATTCATTGTTCAAAAAACGACAATTTTATTGTTCAAAAAACTATGTCTGTAAAATATAAGCCTAAAAATATCAAGTTGTAAAATATTATTCACAAACTGATTTTTAGTTTGCAAACCATATAAAAACTTGATGTTCATGAACTCCAAAGTGCACAAGAGTTCACGAACTGATTTTATTGGTTCGTGAACTATGTAATTTCAATGTGTTACTGGACACTTTGTAAATTCACTCTTATGTTCACGAACTGATTTATTGGTTTGCGAACTATGCAATTTCAAGGTGTTACTAGACACTTTATAAATTTTCCCTTTTGCTCACAAACTGATTTATTGGTTCATGAACTATACGTTTATGGGTATGTTCCTGGAACTTTTTTCAAAATAGCTCTTGTTCGAGAACTGATTTATGAGTTCGCGAACTAAGCACTTTGGAATATGTTCCCGGACACTTAAAACATCTTATGTACACGAACTGATTTTCTTAGTCTGCGAACTAGTTTTTTTTTGTTTTTGAACTCCAACCTTGCTTGATGGTTCACGAGCCTTATAGGCTATTTTTTGTGGGTTAACATTATACTCGATTCTTAAACGACAAATACGTTTGTGCACATTCTTCTTTGTAACCCAAGGCAAACTTCTCACTTCTTACGGTAAAACATATATCTTTTGGTTTTTGCGTATCTAGTCAAGCTCCGCAGCCAGTTGAACTGATTGATTTGAACCCTTGTGAGATGTCTTCCGGATGTTCTACATTGTCCGTACCATCATTCATGGTTTGTATCTGCGGATATGAGGGATCTCGTGGTAACGTGCATTGTTCATGGACCTCTTGTAGTACTTCTGATCTTGGTAGTTGTCCCTCTATTTCTCCAGGGGTCATCTGCAAAGGTATAACTGATATATCTGGTATTGGTTCTGTCATTGGCATTCCATATAGTGGATATGGTTTCATTGAGTCCGCGAAATTCTCTCTGCTTTGCGGCTTCCGTTGCTGTTGTTATTGATGATGCCGATGTTGCTTCCTTGATAGCCTCTGCCTTTACAGCTGTCGCTCGTATCGTTAATGTTGTTATGGCAGCTGATCCTATTGATGCACTAATATGTTCTACAACATCCCTTACTTTTAATGTGGAATTAATTTTCTCCGGTTGACTATGCGTCACTACCATCGAGATTGCAGGCACTTCTTTTGACTTCGACTTTGCATTTGGATCTTTTATCTTGGTGAGATTATTTTCGGGTGCGTCTTTCGATTTTTCCATGATCTGCAGGTCATAAAGGGAAAACGAGAACAAACAAAAAATGGAAAAACATTGTTAAATGATGAAGTGTGCTACCGTGGTGATGTGGGGTTCATATTTAAATAAAGCATTTGGGTTTGCCGAAAATAAGGTAAAGAGGGTGAAAAATCCTAATGTGCGTGTCTCACACGTTTGTTTTGACGAATACTCTTGGTTCGTGTGAAGGAAAAAAAGTATTAGGTAAAATATCCTTTTTAAAAGGGGTAAATAGGATCTGAGATTAACAAGAACAGAAAACGCTTTACTCATCATTTTAAAATTTTATTGGAATAAGTTTTTATAAACACTTTTAAAGCACATATCCTTATGGTAGGCTTGCCTTTTTAAAGCGTGTGTATATTATGATCCGAGTTTTGAGCTCACCCTTTATAAATATGTATCTCTCTTTTTATCCTAACTTCTTTCTAGCTCTTTGGTTTTTTCACCCCTCATCTTGTGGTGGATCTGCGTTTTTATAAAGGTGGATGTGGATCCAGCATTTTTCTGAGCTTTCTTGCACTTTTCCCGCACTTAGTGTGGGCGTATAACTTCTTTGTTTCCCTTGCCCTATGATGTATTGGTGTGGGTAAACTATGTGTCGTGTACCCACCTCATCATCGAACCATTCTGTAACACCCGCATTTTTCACATGACACTTACTCAAGGACGTGTCATGGCGTAGGATGAAACTTCATTCTAAGCTTATAAAGTTTACTCAGGGATGCATTAGGATGTGGATGCATTAACCTTAACACAATTGGCCTTCATGTTAACCAATTGGCGGATTAGCCTAGCAGATGGCTAACCAGTTAGAGGATGTGCTAATCAGTTGGCGCATTTTCCTATCAGCGCCAACCAGAAAGCGGACTTGGCTAACCAGTTAACGAATATGCTAACCAGTTGGCATATTAGCCTAGCAGCTGGCTAACCGGTTAGCGTATGTGCTAACCAGTTGGCACATTTGCCTATCGACGCCAACCAGAAAGCGGGCTTGGCTAACCAGTTAGCGGATATGCTAACCAGTTGGCGGATTAGCCTAGCAGCTGGCTAACCAGTTAGGAGATGTGCTAACCAGAAAGAGGATTTGCCTAGTGGCGCCAACCAGAAAATGGATTTGGCTAACCAGTTGGCTAATTAGCCTAGCAGCTGGATAAACAGTTGACGTTTTTTTCCTAAAGTGCAATCGATGAATGCCCTTTCCTCTTCTTTTATTTACTTGTAGAAATGCGAGTAAAACATATATAAGGAGGAGGCGTTGGTTGGAAAACAATGTTGCTAGTTAGAAAGCGGATTGCCTAGCTATGCTAACCAGAAATCGGAATTGCCTTAGCTATGCTAACCAGTTGGCGGATTTTCCTAGCTATGCTAACCAGTTGGCGGATTTTCCTAGCTATGCTAACCAGAAAGCGGATTTTCCTAGCCATGCTAACCAGTTGGCGATTTTGCCTAAAGTGCAGTAGATGAATGTCCCTTACCCCTCTTTTCCAAATATATGGAAATGCGATTAAGATATATATAAGGATGGAGCTTGGGTCGAATGTGCTTGAGCGGTAATGCACATATATATGCGATGTCGCCTATAAGTTGGTGCATAATTGATGCATAAGTGTCAATATGCTTTTAGCTTAGCCGATAAAGCTTGAATTATGCGAAAGCATCATTCAATCGTATTGCGTACTCGAGAATGCATATTTGCATACTAAGTAGCGATAGTTATGCACAAGATGGTGCATACCTTGCGAAAGCACCTTGGCTTATACGGACTAGGGCTTGTTTGGCATTTGGCCTTGCAACGAAGTTGGAATCGATGTTGGTTTACCTTAATAGGCTTAATTTGTTTGTTCCTTTCGAATTGACACTTCAGATGAACTACATCATGCTTGATCCCTTCAAGGTACATGTTGGGTACACAGGCAGCCGCAATGCAACGCATTGAGGTACAACACCTTGTCACTCATATCACCTAATTTAGAGGTGATTGTGACATTATGGTAACTCATATCATCTGGCTCGGTAATGCCAAGTCAAGAGATGATTGTTACCGCACTTGATGAGGTAGTTGCTTTCAATGTGATGAATGTTCATACTTCCTATCAAGCCATACAGTATGAACGGAATATGCCTGGTTGTTGCACTATTGGCAAGAGCAAGATCAGTACATGAACCCAGCGCTTAGTCGAAATAGAGTTGAGAAAGCGAAAAATAGGCCTGCAATGGCCTAGGTGCTAGTCCAAGGCATGACTTAGGCCTGCACAATGCTCGTAAGTAAGTGATGCTTGCGAAAGTCATTCACCATTGGCTTAATGGCCTTGTACCTTTTGCAGAACAAGGGTGAGTTGGAAAGGTGTAGAAACTACGTTTCGAGTATCATGCTTGAAAAGGCAAATCGAAGTGAAGCTTTAAGGCCCGGTCACCGTCTTTTCGAGTGGCGCATCAGGGAGTTCTGGCATGCCCAGCACATGGCGTCGGAGGCGGGATTTCCCGGCCCGTCGCACATTCACTGCTAGTCATGTGTACTTTGTCCATCGGTTAGTGCGGGTAAACTATGTACTGCATACCCACCTCTTCATCAATTCATTCACCGCTTTCCACGTGTGATCTGTCAATCGCATTTAATTTTTGGTAGGTAATCTTATTTCACGCTGGACATCTGTCTTTTTATCATGTATGTCCATGAAAGCCATATCTATCCGCCCATTTAGAATCTGTCTCGAGATAAAATAAAGTCATTATGGTTTTAATCTGGTATGTCACGTATGCACCGTATATTGCTCTCTCCAGGCTCAGATGATGCCACGTGTATAATGGTGATTTTGTACACTTACAACGGCTGTAGGTTATAATGTTTTGCATAGACGAAAGCCAGCTCTACACGGCGTGTTTGGTTCACTAAGTAAGGCATGACGAATGCCTGTTCCACAGGGCACCAGTGGACAAAAAGGACATGCCTTTTATTTGTGTTCTTTCAACTCAACAATGCCTTGTCATTGTTGTCAGTGACTCAATATTCCAAACCAAACCAAAAAGTACTTGAAAGAGTTAGTCATGAATATGATCGGTTGCTCGATTCCTCCTGCCCACCGTTGATCCCAAAAGAATTCTTTCCTTCTTCTCTTTTGGATTAAACGTTAAAAGAAGTTATTTTCTAAAGATAAAACAGAGCGTAAAAAAAACTATTCAATTATTGTAAAGAATAGGTGAATGGTGAATCTCCCACAGTCCCACTAGTTGTTGAACATCTCTCTCTTGCCCACTAGAGTGAGTACTCTCAGTGTGAGTTCTGTGAAAAAAACACAGAATCATGGAGAGAAAGGAAGAGAAATGCAGTTTGAATTGTCCATTAATATTACGAAATGGGGAAGAAGAAGAAGAAGAAACTTATTCGGAGATTATTATTGAAGAAGTAAAGAAACAATTATGGTTATCTGGACCTCTTATAACGGTGAATCTCTTGCAGTTTTGCATACAGTTCATTTCAGTTATGTTTGTTGGTCATCTTGGTGAACTCTCACTATCTGCTGCTTCAATGGCTACTTCTTTTGCAACTGTTACTGGGTTCAGCTTATTGGTAATTAACTTACTTTCATCCTTTCTTCTTTTTTTTCTCATTCAAGGCCTACTTCCTCTAAGCCGTGATCAGATTCCGCATCCATTTATGTGGATCTTTATAATAGTAAATCTAATGGCTTATAGGCGTGTGCTGTGCACTCCTGCCCGCGTGATAATCCATTAGGAGGTCGAGATAATCCAACTTTAAGATAGTTGTTAGTTTTGTGCCGCGTGCCTTGGTTCCATGATTTTTTTTTCATTCAGAAGTAAACCCTCTTTTGATCATGAATTAATAGGATTTATGTTGTTCATATCTAATTATGGGTCATTCTGATTTGGACTAGATGGGAATGGGAAGTGCATTAGATACTCTATGCGGTCAATCTTACGGCGGAAAACAGTATCATATGTTAGGCATACATATGCAAAGGGGAATGCTTGTTCTTTTACTAGTTAGCGTTCCGCTTGCTTTCGTTTTGGCTAACACAGGCCGTATTCTCATAGCTGTGGGACAAGACCCTGAAATATCAGCCGAAGCCGGAGTTTATGCTCGTTACATGATCCCTTGCCTATTCGCGTATGGACTTCTCCAATGTCATATCAGGTTTCTACAATCCCAAAACATAGTCTTCCCAATGATGATAAGTTCTGCAATGACGGCCTTACTGCACTTTCTTGTGTGTTGGGTTCTGGTTTTCAAAGCTGGCCTAGGAAATAGAGGTGCTGCAATAGCGACTTCCATATCTTATTGGATCAATCTGACACTTCTGGTACTCTATGTCAAGTACTCTGGTAAATGCCAAAGGACTTGGACTGGTTTCTCAAAGGAAGCACTCCATGACATTCTTAACTTTATAAGACTCGCAATTCCTTCGGCTACTATGGTCTGATAATCCCTGCTTTCTGAATGACTTGTTATTGTTTATATCTTGCCCTTATCGCAGCTTTGTAGCTTAAGAAAATGACACCCTATACTCTGGATTGTAACTGCTTTCTTGATCTTGAACATCTATACTTCACTGTTTTGGCAATTGTCTAACTTCATCAGTTGGAACAGCTTAGAAACGTGGTCTTTCGAGCTGGTGATTCTGCTATCGGGTTTGCTTCCCAACCCAAAGCTAGAAACTTCGGTGCTATCGATCTGGTAAACTCCTTGCCAATACTTGTTTCAACACTGTATGTTTTGTACTCTTATGTGTTATGCAAAACTAAAGGGACAAAAGAAAATTGAATAATCTTTTCTGTTTGCCAAATCCTTCATGATCTTTCAGCTTAAACACCGGTGCATTAGCCTCGATGATCCCATCTGGACTCGGTGGTGCAGTAAGGTCAGTTGCAGTTGTGCTAAATTGCCATTTTTGCTTTTATTTTACGTAGTTTCGTCAGGTAGTCAGTATGGGGGTCATTGTAAAACAAACAATCACAAGAACAAACTAAAAATGATTATGCTAGATGATTGCATAAAGCTCTGACAGTAAATGTTTTTCTAAAAATCCGCAGCACAAGAGTTTCGAATGAGCTAGGAGCAGGTCATCCTCAAGCTGCACGTTTAGCAGTACAAGTTGTGTTTGTTTTGACAGCCACAGAGGGGATTGTAATAGGCGCAATCATGATTTTGGTACGCGATATTTGGGGCAGTGCTTATAGCAATGAGAAAGAGGTGGTGAATTATGTAGCACTCATGATGCCAATACTTGCTGTCTCAAACTTCCTTTACGGGCTTCAATTCGCGCTTTCAGGTTTTTTTGAGTGTTAAACAATAAATTATGTGTCAGTTTATCGACTTGTAATATTTACGGAGAGGCGTTCTTTCAGGTACAGCTAGAGGATGTGGTTGGCAAAAGATTGGAGCTTATGTGAATCTGGGATCTTATTACATTGTCGGAATTCCTTGTGCGGTTCTATTAGCTTTTGTGTTACATGTGGGAGGAAAGGTTAGATCGTTTTTGTCTATTATACTTAGTCAGATTTGCAGGGTTATTAATAAACACTGATGGTGATGCTTTCTTGATGTGAAAATGCGCAAATAGGGACTTTGGCTTGGGATGGTATGCGCACTTTTTGTTCAAGTGTTTTCGCTTCTTATCATCACTATACGCACCAATTGGGAGCAACAAGTAAAACAATTTTTACCCTCTTTATTTCACAATCTTCAACAATTTCTTGGTTTTTGTTGGTCATGAGTCTAACTGATTCCTTGTCTGTAACTTGGCATATTCAGGCGAAACGTGCGTCGGAAAGAGTTTACGATGCTGCAATTCTTGTAACTATGGTGTCATAAACCACTTGAATTCTTCCGCACTGATCCTCATGAAAAGTATAGTAGCACCTCATCCTAGAATTGGGAACACAGAGAATTGACTATGGGATTTGATAAACCCCTCTAATAACCTTGTTTGAATGGACTAGTTCTCGATCTATGCATTGCACTGGAAAAGTGTATAAAATTGGTTAAATGAAATTAACCGGAAGTAATAGTTAAGTTAAGCTTTCGAGTGTTTTCCTGGTTAGTTTTCTAATTCGTGAGTGCCTGGTTAAACCGCCCGTATCATCCGTACATTTGGAACCCCGTTTAATTTCAGAATTTCCAGCCTAAACGAATATTTACGAATTACTGAATTATACGGCATGTATAATACTTTACCACGTCATCACTAAATTACTATTCTTTATCACATTTATTATTTTTATAATCTTACATACACCAATCTAAATCTGGTCAATTTGAGACCTGTCCATTTTATTCAAGGTCTACCAGATTTTACTCCCACCTAGATGAAGGGATAAGGGGTATCTAAAAAGAGCAAAACTACTACATTACCATTTATTAAAGCCTAATCCTAACTCTAATACTTTCAATCTATTTCTCTCAAAAAAGATAAAAGATCGGAAATTCTTCTATTTCAAACCAATTTTCTTTTTGAAACAAACTTTTTAGAATTTTTTCAAAATTGTTTGGGTTCAAGAGCGATCGTACAATATAGACATGAACGACGACCGATTGTTCTTTAATTTCTTCGTGGGTTCAAAAAAAAATTAAAATTTTCTAGGTTTAAGAACAATCGACCAATATAGACATGAACGACGGCCGATTGCTCTTGAAGTTCTTCGTGGTTGAAGAACATCAACACAGAATCGTCCAATATAAAAAATTCATATCGGCTGATTATAGCTTTAAGCAGTTACCAAATTTTCTTGTTGGTTTTTTATGCTACAATTGTTGGATACGAATATTAACATTCGCCGATTATTGACGTTCTTATGGACATACTCGATCAGGGAATGAGTATGATTTTCTAAAGCCGAGTATGATGTATACTCAAACTGAAAATGAGTATGCAATCATACCCATTCTTAACTTGAATATGGATTTGAATATGTTGATTAAAGAGTGGTTAAATAGAGAATCGACCAATATGGACATACATGATAGCCGATTATGCTTGATGTTTTTCAACAACAACACATAATTGATCGATGCGGAGATTCATACAAACCGATTCTGGGTAAGTGCAAATTATCATTTTATGTTGTTTTTCTTTTGTTACAATCAGTCCATACGAATGTTAATATCGACAAATTATAGAGTGTGATTTTTTAAATTTGGTTGATATGAGCATCCGTATACGCCGATTCCTCATGTTCTCCGTGAATGAAGAACATCAAGTCAAAATCGGCATACATGTGTCATCGTATCCATTGATTTTAGTTTGATGTTCTTAAAAAAAAAATCTCAATCTTTTTTTTGAATATTCATTAATAACAATAAATTTTACAACTAAAACAGTTAATTTACAACTAACACGATTGATTAACACTAATTAATCAAGAGTATATTAGCATTAACAAATATAGTTGGACAATTGATTTTTTATTTTACTTTAAAATGACATATTTTAACTTTCAGTGGTATGCCTCAAATAAAATGAGTAGGCCTTAAAACTAGTCATGTCTAAGTTATATACGTGTACATGTTATTTACTGATTATATTATATGTATAATCATTTAAATCATAAAATTATAATACATAAAACAAAATTATCTTAAAAATAACTTTTTTATAGATTAATATATACCGGTTATTTTTATAGATTTATATATACCGAATTATATGTATCTAATTTATATTTATAAAACGAAATAAACACGTACGTATCGTTCCAAATTATCTTGGAATCACGTAACCGGATAGTATACCGGATTTATATTCCATTAAAATGAATAACACTCGCTACATATGCAGTCCCGATCCCGAATTGCTAAATAGGCGCGAGTGAATAGACACATGAACTTCACTCTAAAAAACAAAATTTTCAGACCCTAAAACCCTTATTAAACCCTAAACACTGTACCTATCTCTTCATTTCAGAGCAGAGAAAAAGAAGAAAACTTTAGCAAAGATGCCAAGAACAACTACAGTAGAGTTACCTGGGTGTCCTCCAATTAGAGCTTTAACTTTTGATATTCTTGGTTTAATAAAAGTTATTGAATCTCGTTCACCAGTAACAACAGAAGCAGCAGGTGCTAATCAACCACAAGCAGCCAATACTAGTCCTAAAGTTGTTGAAACATGGGGTTCACCTGATAAATCAAGATGTATTCTTAATGTTTCCATTAATGACCGTAAATCTGATCCTGTATGTTCATCTTTCTTTCCCCCCTTTCCAATTTTTGGTTGTTGTTGTTGTTGTAATTGATTCTAACTTTTCTGGGTTTTCTTTGATTCTAGTTATTAGCTGTGGCTAGGAAAAATGGTCAGGTGAGATATATTATTACATGTTTTAGGGTTTTGTTTGAAAATCTCTATAGGGTTTTGTTTGAGGTTTTATAATGGATTAATTGCAGATTGAGGTGGTTAATCCATTAAACGGAGAAATTCGTGCTTCTGAGACACTTGAAGATAGTAGTAACAACCCTATTTCTGGATTACATCTATTCAGAAAAGAGAACCCTGGGTTATCATCTAGGTATTGTAATCTCATCAAATTCTTTGCCTTTGAATTTCAATTGTTAGTTTGTAGATTGTTTGGATGTGGGATGATCAATCACTGAAACGTATATAAAGTGGGCTACTTACTATACATAAAAAACAAATGTTTAGAAGTATGCTTTCCAAAAATTAATGTTGGATTGTGAACAAGTGTTGCATAATTTTGAAATGTGTATAAATTTTTGGAAAGTTGGACTGACTAATGTATCTTTGCTAGGTCGTGCTCATTGCTTACATGTACAGAGAAAGGAAATGTGATTTTGAGGTCGCTTGAAATTGGTGGTTCGCTTGCCGATTCTAATGATGACTCTTGGAAGACGTGGGATGTATGTTCGTCTGGTAATATTTTTTGTTCTGCTGTTGATGGAAATGAAAATTACGCCGTATTCGGAGGGTGAGTTCTTCGTACATAGTTTAGTCACTATTTTTGTAAATGGACTAGTTGGTTCTCAGTGACTTTATTAGTGAAAGTGATGGTCTTGTGGTTGTCAAACTCAGGAAGGGTGTAGAAATCAATGTATGGGATCTTGAATCATGTACTAAGATCTGGAACGCTAAATCTGTAAGCCTTCTCTTTGTTAAATACTAATTCTTTTTACCTTTTTTTTTTCTTCAAATGATTATCAAGATTCTTCACTTGATTAGACTGTTGAAGTTTTATGTCATCAATGTTTTACTTTTGCCTTTTGAAGCCTAAGAAAGACAGTCTTGATATATTCACTCCAACATGGTTTACTGCTGCAACATTCCTCAGCAAAGATGACCATCGCAAAATTGTTACTGGCACCAATAGTCATCAGGTAATACTCTGAGAAAGTTATTCACAGGGCTTCTTTTGATTAACAAACGCAAAAAAAATAGTTTTCTACGTCTCAACTGGCATTTACTTCGTGAACATCTATTGTATACTATCGTATACATAATATACTTCTACATGTAAAATGATGCTTCTTATGGGTCAAATACTTTTAAGACATATTATGCTCTTTGTTTCAGTACATGGAAATCTAGCTTATTTAGATATCTAACATGCCCCTTTTGGGAACTTAATGTCTAGTTATGTACTGCACTTTGACAAACTTTATACACCTTTTGACACAGGTTCGCCTCTACGATATATCCGCACAGAGAAGACCTGTTATATCTTTTGATTTCCGAGAAACTGCTATCAAATCAATTACTGAAGACCTAGATGGTCACACAATCTATTTTGGAACTGGAGGTGGTGACCTTGCCTCAGTGGATATGCGTACAGGTACATGTAGTAGTTATGTTAAATGTGAAGACTTGTCATTTTGCTTGCCACCCATTTACAATTATTGCAAGGTGATGATTCTGACAAGTAATTGTCGACACATATTGTTCTCTTTTAAAGCTTATTATGGTTTCAGGGAAAGTACTTGGATGCTTTATAGGGAAGTGCAGTGGAAGCATTAGATCCATAGTTAGACATCCAGAGTTCCCCATAATTGCCTCATGTGGTGAGTTGATAATGAATCTTTAGGGTCTCTCTGAATATTCTTCACTTGCCTTTATCTGCTGATTTCGGTTAATCTGTGCTCTCCTTCGTGTCCTTGTTCATTATATTTTGCAGATTTCAAAAGGGTTTTGCATTCCTCTTTGTTTATTTTTTTGTAATGTAACTACTGGTTAACCAAAAAGTTCATGTTTTTTACAGGACTTGATAGTTATTTGCGCATCTGGGACGTAAAGACACATCAACCTCTCTCTTCTGTATGTTACTCAACTTATGCCCAGTGAACTCCCTATGAACCAATCCTACTTTACAGACATATAATATGATGTCTAAGATAACCTTTTTACTTGTATTTCTGTTATTTAACTTAAAATTACCGAAGTAATTAGTATATACTAAGTTTTTCCACCCACCCTCCCTTTTATTTTAGTTGCATCAGAAATGCCATTACAGTTGATTCGACTCAATCCGCAGAACCATAATAGGGGTATAAACAGAATTGACTGTTTTTATTGGGGCGCACGAATTAGTTACGAAATTGCATTGATAGCCTCTACTCGCGTCCTAGCTTGTCTGATGGCGCTAAATTCGCTTCAATAGTTTGTCTCTTGCCCCAGCCCGACTTAAGTTAGCTTCAGCTATTTCAAGAACTTGTTAGTATGCCTATTTATTATCTTTACCAAGATATATTGTTGGGTGCAGGTTTTCCTGAAGCAGCATCTCACAAAAGTAGTTTTTGATTCAAATTTCTGTGACCAAGGTGAGTGTTTTCTTGGTAATTATTCTGAGATGATCAAGACTCTTTTCTATTTATTTGTATTTTTCGCTCTCTCCTTGTCATTCACTTGTATCCATTTATTTTAAAATTTTATTGTATGAGTTGAAGTTATAGTTTTCTTCATCCAGTTTAGATGTTTTATGGTCTCATTTGGAATGCCTGCTCTGCTTAATCTGTTATACTGTTCATTTCCTGACCGTTAAACAGAGACGGTCGCAGCTGCAGTTGATCAAGGTGAAAAGGTAGAGGAGAAGGAAGAGGATGATGAAGATGTGTCTGTGAGAAGGAAGAAGTCATCCAGAGAAAATGATGAGGAGAAGCAGCAGCAGGGGCTTAAGAAGAAAAAGGAGAAGCCTGTCCAGCAAGAAGTCGACGATGACGATGAGCAGGAGAAGCAGCTCAAGACAAGAAAGAAAAAGAAGACCCCCGTCCAGCAAGAAGTTGATGATGACAAGAACAATGAGTCAGAGAATGATGAAGATGCATCAGTCCCTGTGAAGAAAAGGAAGAAGGCATCTGAAGAGAGCGAGCAGAAAAAGAAGCTCAAGGCCAAAAAGGAAAAAAAGCGAAGATCACTAATCGTGATATAGGTTCACCAGAAACATAATCAGACTAATTATGGCTACTTGTTCAATTTAAATGAGCAGTTACCAGATAGTTATGTATGCCAGTTTGATTATTAGAAATAGTTAGACGGCCTTAATTTTTTTGTCATTGACAGTCTCCTTTCAAAGCGTTTGATGTTTGGGTCTCCCTCTATTCATGGATATGGAGCACTGTGGAGCGAAGATTAAAAAAAGATTGACCTTTGGCCTCTTAAGAAAGTAGCCTGTTTTTTGGAACGCCAGGGAATGCTATTCTAATGATGTGCTACTGCTTAGCAAAACCGTACTGGTTATTCAGAGAATGCTATTCTAAGAAAAAGAAAATACTAATAAGAATAGTTATTCAGAGATTATTATTGAACAAGTAAAGAAACCTTGATTTTCTGTTGATTGCCTTTTAAAATGCTTCAAAAAAAGAAAAAAAATTATATACAGTTCTGCATAGAGTTAATTTCAGTAGTTCAACTTGGTGAACTCTCGCTATCTGGTGCTTCAATGGCTACTTCTTTTGCAACTGTTACTGGTTTCAGCTTATTGGTAATCAACTTTCTTCATTTCTTCTTTCTTTCATTTTCAATGCCTACTTAGTACTTCCTCTAAGCCGTGATCAGATTCCACATCTATTTATGTATACAATCTTTATAATAATAAATCTGATGGCTTAAAGATATGTGTTCATTGTGCACTAATGCGCGTGATAATCCACTTGGAGTTGGAGATAGTGTTGTGCATGATATTATATGTAACACTGGACCATGATATGATATTTTTTGTTGCATTTGATTTTAATCCATGAAGAATCTGAGTGATTATTTTTCATTCACTTCTACTAACAGGACTAATAGAAGGCTCAGGACACCATATCGATAGTTTTATCAACAAGCGCTGATGCTTACTTTGATAATTTAAAGAAGTTAAGTTTAGGCCTTTCCAGTAGAACTCCTCCTGACTATTAGACCTATTAAAAATTAAAGTATATAGAACAGTAGGCTTGTTATGCTGCCTTTAAACAAGATTTAGGTTTCCTAACACAAAAAAAATTCATTTATTTCTTCAGTAGGAAGCTGACTTATACTCCTGTTTAAAGTTTAGAGAGGATCTTCTTTGCACCTTTCTTTCGTATCCTTCTCTGAGATAATTGAGAGTGTGGCATCCTCAGCTTCAAAATCCACATTGGATTTATACAACTTTTTTGGTCCATTTCAGAGCTAAATTATCTCCTTTCATTTGCTCCATCACCACTGCTTTTGCAAGAATGGTAACCTCCGGCTCAAATGCATTTCCCTGCAAAAGACAGCAATTGTACCAATATTAGTTGTATTGAAAGAGGCGTTAGTTTTCTGCATAATGCATATGCTCAGTCTTCCAGTAACAACTCCGGGTTCCTTATAGAGATAAAGATTATGTTAGAATGTGGCCCTGGTTATGAATGACCTTGTTAGAATAAGTCTTATGGTAGAATTCAAACTATTCCAAGTTTAGAAAAAGTGTGAATATCAAGTCAAATGGCTTCCAAATTGGGATCATCCACAGTTTTCCCAAAATATTTTACAAGGTTTCATGGAAGATAGCTTGGAATCCAGACGAGCGAGGTAATCTGATTGGCACTCAACGCGAATCAAAATATCGCTCAATCTGTCAGAAAACGCCAATCGGATTGCCACAAAACACTGATTACACTAAACTCAAAGAACGCCAATCCAACTGGCGCCTGAAGTTATTTCTTTTCTCGCTTTGGAAGTTCCACCATTAGACTTACACTTCCATGATCTATTCCAAATGGTTAGGTGACATGGAATTTGGAAGATGAAATTCTTCCACCATGGAAGTTATTTCTTTTCTCGCAAAGACGTTGTTTTATGTTGTTGCTGACAATAGTACATGTTTTGGAACAACTTTTCTGAAAATGTTATCACATCTAGCTTTTCAAATAAACCAATAGGTTGTAGCATATATTGGAGCTCAATTGTTGATAATGTAGCTAATTTTGAACCATGAATTAAACCAATCATGTTTTTTTGTTTTTTTTTGAAATACAACCAATCATGTTCGAATGGAGTATTATTTACCTGACTAAATTGGGGCCCTACATGAATTATTTTGGCCCTACCAAATTTTGTGTTCACCCATACTAGTAGATAGGGGGTGTCTATTTTTGCACGAAAATACTAGATTACCCTTTACAAAAACCTATAATTACAAAGTAAAAGTAAAACGAATTACTAAAACTAATTAATCTAACCCAATTCTTATTTTGATCAACCGATTCTTCTTCTTCTTCTCTTCTTCTCTCTTCCTCCTCTTCTTCTCCATTTCAAACCAAAACATCATCAAAAAAATTGACGATTCAAAAAACGATTAATCGTTTGATTTTCCTATAAACGAAAATGGCAAGACGAATGAAGCATCACAGTAAAGGAGAAACTCTAGCTAGTGGAAGGAATCCAGGAGCTGCAGAAGCAATTAAACATAAAACGAAGAAAAATACGGTTACAGAGGAGGAAGACGAAGAAACTCTTAGCTCGATACAGCAAATAGCTCGAATCAGGTACTTTTCTATCATCCCATCATTCTAAATTAGGTTTCAATCACATTCGAACACTCAAAAATTGAAAATTTTGATTTATGGGTTTTTTGTGAAACCCAAAATAGTTTGAAGTTCATGTTCATATCGAACGATTCCAATTAGAGTCATTTGATGTTCATGCCCCCGTCAAACGATTCCATTGTAACTGGAAAGACATGAAACATCGATCCAGAATCGTTGGATGTGGACATGAACATCCAACGATTCTGGGTCGAGAAGAAATTGGACATTTATATGAATCGTTCGATGTGGAATCACTATCGAACGATTCAGGGTCGAGAAAAACCCAATGTGTATGTTGGTTTTTTAGCGTAGAATTATTGGATATGAACACCATCATAGAACGATTCTGAACTGTATCAGAATCGTTGTATGTGGATATCCATATCTAACGATTCTGGATCGAAAAATCCCCCAATGTTTCTGTTGGTTTTTTAGCCTAGAATCGTTGGATATGAACACCAACATCGAACGATTCTTTAGTCTATAATGCTAGAAATAGTTGGATGTGGATGTATCGCGGTGTCCGATTCTACTCTTGGAATTCCAAAATTCCCTTGAATTCGATTATTGATTATCGTATGTTGTCGTACTCTTTAAGGATAAGGGAAAGGGAAAGGTACCGGAAAAGAGAGCGAAGAAAAAACATGATCTTGCTTCTCCTCAAAGTTTGGGACCTCTTCGAGAGGTAGGTAAGAACTTGGGGGCTAAGTACCGTAGGGGTCGGCGAGAAAAACTAAAGCGGTCTCCATCAATGAACCATCTGAAGTGGAGCATCAAGGAGAAGAAGATTTTTCGTCTTCTAATACAAAATCTGATAGAGCTCAAGGTGAATAGGAAAGTGATAAGGAAGATAGTGAGAGCGGTGACGGAGGAGAACCACCAGCACTACCACAATAACCATCACAAGAACAACAAGGAGATAAAGGTGCACCACTGCCAGGAAGGAAGAAGAAAAGAGCATACAAGCCAAAGTCTGAGATGATGTGAAGAGCTGCTCCGATGAGGCAATTCTTGGGTTATCGGGCGACGAAGGAGAGCTGCTATGGGGTACCAACATAGTTGGGATGCTACGGTCTATACAACCACGGTAAGTATTTCCTTCTTATATTGTATGTCGTCTACTTTTTTTATTTAAGCTATCATGCACTTTCTAATTTGGCATGATATGTTATTTAGGCTTCTAAACACCAATCTTCAATCAGCAAAATGGTGTTATGGCCGCTGGATGGAGAAGCACCCGAAGTAAAAAGGATCGTCGAAGAAACGGGGTTGATGTTTGGAGTCAACAACTCCATGGTTAGGTATGACAAGCCCCTTGTTTCTGCCTTCCTCGAGAGATATTACGCGGAAACAAATATTTTTCATCTTCTATTTGGGGAAATGACAATAACCCCAAACGATGTGTAGTTGATCACGGGTCTCAGCTTTCGAGGTAAAGCCGTTAGGGGTCCCAACTACGTGATTGAGGTTAGTTGGGAGGACATCTACAAGTTCACCTCTAAGTTGTTTGGTTGGGATTGTGGCAAGACCACGAGGGAGATGACGGTGGTGAAAGACAAAAAACAGAGAATATTCCATCTCAGACACCTCAGGGAAGAGTTCCCGGGAACAAATGATCTTCATGAAAGAGGTGAGCTGACCCCGCATTGTATCACTGCTACCGCCACCGTATATATACTTTACATTTTGGGATCTGTTATCTTCCCCGACGTTTCCGGTTCTCGGGTGAACGCCAACTACATCCAGTTAGTGAAACCATTGGACCGAGTCCACGAGTACTCTTGGGGCACTGCTTGTGTTGCATACTTTTTGAATGAGATGAGAAAGTGTACTAGGGTAGACAGAACCCAAGTCGGAGGGAATGTGGCTCTTCTCCATGTGTGGATATACTTGCACTTCTTAGAGTTTACTGAGAGGGACGGTGTGCAAGGGCATTGGGAAGGTGATTATTTTGGAAACAAATACTCCTACAACGGCAAGGGTCAGAGTCAGGAGAAGGACCTCCTTGAGCTGAGGCGGCGGCTGGACAACTTGACGATGGAGGATGTTGTCTTTAACCCTTACAAGAAAGCAATTGCGGATAGAACGTTGGTTGGGTGCCAGGAACAAGAATACTATGGGCCTCTTTTTCACCCCAGAAGTTATGTAATGTACAACCCGACAAGAGTGACGAGGCAATGTGGTGTTGTGCAAGGAATCCCTATAGTTACAAAATACAAAATTTATATGCTAAAATGTAAGTCCCTTGAGAACGAAATTGTGGTGGTTCACGATCCTTTACCATCATCCAACGATTGGGAGGAAAGGGCATTTCTCTTTTTTGGCTTGGATAGGGATACCAACTCATATGTCGAAGCATCCACGGGATATATGTCGTGGTACCGTAACGTTTCTCACACTTGTGTGATACGAATAGATGAGAGGCCCTTGATCAAGGATCGGGATAGAGCTCTCGATGTTCTGGTACGTGTTAGGGTCTCTTATGGTATATTACTAGGATTTGACATGAACCATAACTTGTTTGGTGTTTGAAATGAAAACAGAGAAGATGAATCACGTACCTGATTAATAAAACAAAAATGTATATCGGGAGAGGAGAACATATTGCGGCGAACCAGGCAAAGATTGAAGAATACCAGGCTCTGGAGGATGAACAAGCTGGTGTTATCTTTGGGAGGCGGCGGAGCCGGTGCCAACAAAGAAACCAAAAGTGAGAAAGTATGGTCGGGGTGAATCAAGCAGTTGACAAGGACCTGTCAAACGAGGTCGAGATGGTCGTGGTCGTGGTTGTGGGGAAGGAGGTGATGTGGTTGAAATGAATGTTTTCATGTTTTTCAAACTTATGTCTTTCACTTTGGATAATTATATATTTAATTTATGTTTGTGGTTAGGATTTAAACATATGTTTAATTAGATTTATTAGTTTATGAATGAAAGGATTTAATTGATTTTAAAATTGTTGTGTTTGCTAAGACGCGACAAAAGAATTAGAATTTATGTCAATTTATCATTGGAACTCTGGATGTTTTTTCTACCAGAATCGTTCGATGTGGATAAACTTATACAACGATTCTGAACAGAAAAACCAGAAATTTTCCAGGTACTCAGAATCAGTTGATGTCAACGTTCATATCGAACGATTCTAGAAAGATAAAAAAACAAAACTATATGTTGGTTTGCCTTCGATGGCTACCTTATGTAACATCAATTTGTATATGGGTATAGACGGTCTCTTTTTATTCTTCGTGATATTGACCACATTTCTGATCCCTATTTGCATTTCAGTGGGTTAGTCTAGTATGAGAAGTTATGGGAAAGAGTATATTACAGCATCCCTCATTCTAGAATTTTTAATGATCATCGTCTTCTGCATGCCGGATCCTCCAGTATTTTATGTTCTTTTCGAAAGCGTGCCAATCCATATGTTGTGCGGAGATGAGTATCTTCTATTCGCAAGGAGAATTTCCTATGCAGGGGCCTTGTGCAGTAAACCCCCTCCGGGCGGTCGTCCGTCGTCGTAAAGTAGTCCCCGTGAAGCTTTCGGGAAGAGGGGTAGTTTTGTGTGTAAGCATAGCATTTCTGGTCAAACCCAACCAACCCAACTAAGAAGAACCGAACCTGACAGACACATCTTTTTTTAGCCTAGAATCTTTCGATGTGGGCATCCATATATAACGATTCTAGGCGGAGAAAAAAAAAATTGTTGGTTTTTTATCCTGGAATCATTCGATGTGGACAACCATATCGAACGATTCTAAGAAGAGCAAATGACAATTTTCTTTATTGTTTTTTAGCTCAGAATCGTTGGATGTGGACATCAGTATATAGTGATTCTATCAAGCCTAGTCTTTGACATTTCCGATAACCCAAGAATCGTTCGATGTGGCCTTACATATCGAACGATTCATACGGAATATTTCACCTAAACTTTGAGTTTTTCAAAAAAAAATAGTCGTTGGATCTACCTCTATATAAGAAAGACCTCTATCCCTGACCCAACTTTCCATAAACTTACGCCTTTACTCACTCCCACTTCTTCCATTACTCAAATAGAGCCGGGGAAATGGATTGGGAACCGGATGAAGATTTGGAGCTCGTCAAGTCGTTTATTTCCGTTTTCTATGAATGCTCATTCGAAATTTATTTGATGTTTAGGAAGAGAGTCAAAGAATTCTTCTAAGACCACACCGAGAACCCTAACCATCGCAAATGAAGAGACCTAGCTTTTAGATTCTACCATTTCAAAAGTGAAATGCGAGAGTTCCGTAAAATTAAAAGAATGGTTCACGAGCATCATCCCCAAGTTTCTAATAGCGAGAAAGTGAGTGGTTCGGCATGTTTATTCCTCTCTCATCGTTTTTTGTTCGTATACTAACGTGTAATCGATTTAATTTCAGGACGAACGATTCCATAGCCTATGGCGAATTCGAAACAACGAGAGAATATTCATGCACGCGAGGGAATACGCCGCGTTAAACCAACGTGCTCGGAAGTTCATTAACGATGTATTAATGTGCGAGCTTCAAGAGTACGCGTACTAGATTATGTAACGCAATACGTTAATATCCTAAACTATGTAATACAATGTGCTAATTTCCTAAACTGTGAATAAAATTTGTCTTTTATAAAAGTGTATCAGAATCATTTGGTAATCACACCCACATCAAACGATTATTAGAATCGTTCTTTATGAAAGGAAACATAAACCGATTCTAGTGTTCTTCAATCACGAAGAACACCAACCCAGAATCGGCATACACTATCCATCTTATCCACCGATTCTGGGTTGATTAGCTAAAAAAAATCAAAAATTCTGAGATTTTTTGTAAGTTTTGATATTACTTAACACTAATTAATCTCACAACTAACACGATTAAACAACTACTAATTGAATTAATTAACATTAATTAACCATGGAATAAATTAGGCATTAACATAAATAGTCAAATAAAGTGTTTTGACATTTACTTTATAATAACTTTATTTTGTCTTTTAGTTATAGGGCCAAAATAATTCACGTAGACCCCTGTTTAGCCAAAATTATTTAGTGAATATTTTGTAGCATAATTAAAATCCAGAAATTAACGGTCTAAGTATCATCTCGAAACTACTACATATCTCCTAAATTTTGCCCCAATTGAACTTTTCCCCGTTAGATACCACAAACCTAAACCCATAGATAATCATCGAGTTGACTGTAGTAATTATTTTTAGTTTTTACTGTTGCGTATATATCTTGTGATTTTGGGTTTAGAAACAATAACAGTATTTTTTTTCATTTTAAAAAATGAAGTATCCCGGATTTAAGCCTGACTGGGCTGGAGTACCCAAATAGCTGCTATCAACAGCTTATTTGAATTTTGTTACGGAGTATATATATGTGATTTGGACATGTCTTCTGGCAAAGAAATATGAATTTTGGACATATCTCACAGTGTTGTGATTTTCTTATCACATGAATAAGCCCCTTATAATAATGACCAGATTGTGGGATAAACATGAAAAAATTGACGGATAAAACCATAACTTTATTATGAATTTAAATATCTGCATACCAAAAGAGTTATTTCGTTGGAACATGAAAAATATATATAAATAAAATTATAAATTCCGGTGACTTACAATATAAATACGATGTCACATTAAGACTTTAAATATAACTTATTCTTGGCACATATTAAAATTATCGGCTAATCCCTCGAAGTAATAAAATCGTAAACTATTGTAAAGTAGAAACAAAATAAATAGAGGAATATTTGGAAATTGAAAAAAATGTATAAATATAAGCATATTATAGTATATGGTTTTAAATTTAAGTTAACTAATTTAGTTGCCCCCATCAACAAGGCAAGAGCAACAAAGTAAGGTTTACTTTACAAAAGCTTCCACACACTAAAGTCCAGTTCATTAATAGAAATCTCAACTCAGTAGCTCCTATGACAAAGGAAGCTAGAATTCAAAAACTCCAACACATGACAAACCATATGCAAATGCAAAAATCCTCTATCTCTTACAATAATTTTAATAAACAAGAAATTACTAACCTGTTATATTACTTAATTTAATTAATATAAGTCCGTATTCTTATAAAAATAATAATTACATTACCCTCAAATATATTTATATAATATATTATTGGAAAATAAAAATAAAGACATATTGGACTTTATCTAAAATTATATATCATATTACATTAATGACCTCCACCAATCATCTTGTCAGAGCAATTCCAATGGACATTGGTATATAGGCTAATTTGCCGAGCTAGGTGGATAGGAAAACTCGATTTTGGGCAGTGGAGAATTGGCTAAACGAAGCATACTGAATGTTGAGCCGAGACTCGTCTTAACCTGGGCCGAGCGGCTAAGGTTACCTCGACAACAGTCAGATCTTAACGACTCTCACTTCTCTCCCTATAAATTCAACCAACTTCAACTCCAAAATCATACCTTCTCCACTCAAAAATTCTTCTACTTTCACTTAAATCTTAATCTTTCCATCTCAAACTCTTGATCTTAACTTCTGCTAAAAAAGAAAAAATAATGGCCATCTCATAACAAATACAAAATACTGAATCATGAAAGGGTTCAATAAAGCCTCGCGGTCCGGGGTTTAATCTTATAGAAGATAAAGCTATATGCACAAGATATGTATCATGTACACTTGATGTTGTCAATGGTGTTAGTAAACAGCATGCAACGCTTTGGAAAAAAAATCAATCATTTTACGAGGAAACTGGGGATCCAAATAAACGTGACTTCTCCGGGTTGTCAAGTCGTTTTCGTGTAATCAGCAAAGACATGGGCGCTTAGGTAGGTATAATGATGCAAGTGAATCGCCAAAGAGGAAGTAGTGATACTAAAGCAGATATAATGTGAAAAACTCGAGAGGCATGGAAACTCAAAGAAGGTTCGGGTTTCAAATACGAAGAATGTTTCCATATCCTCAAAGTCACGAACCGATTTAACCTCGAACTGTTGAATAAATATCAAGTACCAAAGCAATCTCCTTATAAGACGACAAACGTTTCTCAAGGGTCTATGTCTACTTATTCTTCACCATAAACAACCTCAACCCCACAACCCAACGTAGGCGTATCCCAGCATGCTAATATTAATGAAAATACAAAAAGATATGATAGACCAGGAAACAAAAAATCTAAAAGGATCAGAAAGGCGGCTCAAGAAGCCACTGAATCTTCAACTTCAGATGTCAACTTTCAATAATTTTTTGATAAATAAGAAAAGACTGATATTGGTAAAATGGTCAAACGCAAAAAAATGGTTGTAGAAATTAGGAGAGGTCGTAAGGCACTTGAACAAAATCTTTTTAATGCTCACATAAGAGGAATCTTGGTAATGGATACGTCAAAGATGAACCAGACACAACTGTGAATCTGACAAGAAGAAATAAACAAAATTGAAGCACAGAAAGCACAAAAATGCCCAAACTCAATTGATGTTGATTCTGACGAGGAGAAGAATGAGGATGTCAACAATGCCATTGTTCCACCGGATTAGTTTTAGTTTTGGATGTAAGCCTTTGTTGTGCTCATTTTAAGCTTTAGTTTCAATTTCAATGTTTCAATTTCGATGTAATCCTTTAGTTTCAATTTCAGTGTTGTTTTTTCACCAATTTGATCCTTAATTTTAGTTTTTGATACTTCAATTACAAAAATCCAATTAAAATAAAAGAAATAAAATGATTGAAATAATAACTAAAAAGTTCAAAACTAAATCATGTGAAGGTTTCTTCTTCCACAATCAGTTCACAAGTGTGCAGTGAGATCCTCCCTTAGCGCTGTGTTCAATTCTCGCTTCTAACATTCTATACTCTCTTGATGGCACACCGTGAAGGCGTTGAACATCTTTCTTCAAATCTTTATGTGGATAACTTATCCAACTGGGATCCCGTAGGTTCTCCTTGATTACCTTATTATGCAAAACGATGCAGGTGAGCATAACACTACTCATTTCCATTGGTTTAAACGAATAATATGGTCCATAAATTATATGGAACTTTCTCTTCAAAACTCCAAATTCTCTTCAAAATTATATGGAACTTTTTTGCACGCTCGTCTTGGGCTACTGGATCGTAAGCTTGAATTAAAGTTGACCACTGTGGATAAATTTTATCCGCCATAAAATACCCACTTTGATAGTTATTTCCGTTGACGGTAAAATTTGAAGTTGGAGCAATTTCATACTTCATCTCTTCAAACAAAGGCGATTTATGCAAAACATTGATGTCGTTATTTGAACCCGGTAGTCCAAAAAAACATGTCATATCCAGCAATCATAAGAGGCTGCCGCTTCCAAAAAAATAGTTGGTTTTGTGAAGTGTTCCCTATACTGACCTTGCCAAGCATAAGGACATCCATGCCACACCCAATGCATGCAATCAAGGCTACCTAGCACTCGGGGAAATCCTCTTTTGGTGTTTTCAGCTAGTAGTCGATCGACATCATCTTGTGTTGGTTGTCGTAAAAAACATTGACCAAAATGGTTGACTACAGTTTCGCAAAACATTTTGAGATTTTCGTATGTGGTTATTTTTTCCATACGATAATATTCATCACAGACATCCGCTGACACACCATAACCTAAGAATCCTAGGGATATAGTGACCTTTTGTTCAGAACTATGTCCTCGTATGTTTAGTGCATCAAATTGATAGTTGAATTTAGGGTTTACCCGACAAAGCTATCCAATAACCCTCATGACCAAGTGTTGTGGAAGGCGGAAGCGGCGTTGAAAATCTTGACCATAGTAGACACTTCTATTAATAAAATAATCACGCATAATTTTTTGATGTCATTCCTCTGGATATCTCCATGTTCATCTTCTTGTCAATACGACTCTTGGTTCTGGATCTCGCGGTATTTTCCCTAAGTATAATTGTATCATATGGTTAGTCATCCTTCTCTCATCGTGTGAATCTTCATCCATTTGATCAAATCTGTAGCATCATTCCTTGAGCATGTTGGAGCCATAGTTTCCCTAACATGTGTGCTTCTTTATTTTCCGCTTCAGGATCTATAAGTTGAAATCAAGAGTTTGAGATGGAAAGATTAAGATTTAAGTGAAAGTAGAAGAATTTTTGAGTGGAGAAGGTGTGATTTTGGAGTTGAAATTGGTTGAATTTATAGCGAGATAAATGAGAGCCGTTGAGATTCGACCGTTGTCGACTTAACATGAGCCAATCGATTCAACTTGAGACTCGATGGGCAAACCCCCCCAAATACCAATTTGGCAATCCAGTTTTTGGGTTTGCCTATCCCACTGTGGGGTGATAACTGACAAATTAGCCAATATACCCATCCCACTAATTTTGCTCTTAATGTTGAAAAAAAATAAAAGTAAAATGTTATATAAGTGTGCAACTTCACTAATGGATGTTCCTTTTATATAATATAAAATAGATAATAAAACATCCCACAATGTAAATTATCATCTCTAAGAGCATCCACAGTGGTGCGACCAAAACCAAAGAGTAAAGATATATAAAAATTGGGTTTACTCCGCCTGAAACGCAACAGGCAGCGAGTAAAATTTGATCGGGCGTAAGAGTAATCTAACGCCTGTCGTTGGGATCATACACAAGTATCTGTATGTTGCAATTGTGTTATACGGGCGTATGCAACTGATAACGCTTTGTTGGGGGTGAAATCAGGATGAATGCTCGATGGGAGACGCTACCTCAGAAGAACGTCTGATGATAGACGTACACTTAGCATCACGCTCCATTTACAGGCGGGTGCGTAGACGAACGTCTGATGGGGCGTGAAAATAGCCCTATGCCCGTTAATCTTGTACACGTGCAGGTGGTTCGTGTGGATAATGAAGAAGGGCGTTCGCTTAGAGTAACGCCTGCTCCATCAGGCGGTGTGCTAGACGAACTCCCATCTCCATCAGGCGTTATTATAACACTATACACGTACTCATCCTTTTAGTGACATTTCATCGAACAATCTATGAACTAGCTTCCTGAATAGGAGTTCATATTAGTTAAAGTCTTATAGAAAAAAATAACACCATCTTCGTCTAGTTTTCTAACCCCTCATGAGCATCTATTAACTACCACCAATTCCCATACATTAGCCATAAATGAAATCCCCAACCCCAAATTTATCAAGATTAATCAAGGCATATAAAAATATTATGTTATTAAGCTCTACATCAGCTAATCAGCAAGTATAGATAACACTTTTTCCGGTATTGTTGTTGACGATTATGAATTAAAATATTATAATTGTGTTAAAATTTTCATTTTCCATCGTTGTTGTTCTCGATTATAAATTGATCATGAGATCATGAAGTTGGAGATTTCTCACTAATGGGTTCTTTAAATTTTTATTGATCTATGTAATGTTTTTTTTTTTTGTTATGTTCAAACACTGACTCTTTTGTTAGTTTGGTATTCCTTTAAAGAACGTTGAATCCATTTCCTTAGACACATGCGTTAGCTTAAAATACGCCCCATACACAGGCGTTACCTTAGACACAGCCTATAACAAGCGTTGTCTTAACCAGACGTCCAACACGAGTGTTACTTTAAGCGAACGCCTGAATACCAAGCGTGCTTCTGGCCTTACGCCCCGCTGGACGTGCTCTTGGGTGAACGCTTCATCAGGCGATATTCTGGTTCATGCTTGGATCAATCAAACGGATGTCTAGCGTTACGACTTGCACGAGACGGAGAGCCATCGTCACGCCTGACACGAGATACACAGTTAGCTGAAAGCTCTACCATATTCTACTTTGGTACTGTACTGGGATCATAAATGATGCGAAACAGTAACAAAAGTGGACCAAAACCCAAATTTGATCGCACCACTGTGATCCATTTTAGACGGACCGAAGATTAAATTGGGTTTGGTCCATTCTTTGATCGTCCCACTGTGGATGCTCTAAGACATACGAGCCGAGTAATATTTTCTTTGTACCATTTTAAATGATATTTTTATATGAGGACATTTATTTCCAAACTAAAATAGATAATAACTTTGTATTTTTTTTATTAAAATTCCAATAACTTGCTTAATATTTATCTTGTAATCATAAATTTCTTAAATGAATTATTAGCAATGAAGTGTGTGAGATGACCGACCATTAATATAAGGATGAATTATTACTTAGTTAATAATCTGTATCGTAATTCGAGAATCATAAAATAAAAGTCTAAAAAGTATGTCAATTCAGTTTGTTTGTTTTTTCCGATTATACTTATTATCCCTAAATTCGCTTCTAAAATTTTATATGTCACCAGTCTAAATCTTAGGCATAAGAATGCTGAACTTTCCAGAAATAATGAGTCATTTGCAAAAATTATGACTATCTAAATAGACATCTATCGGGAGAATGAAAAACCAATCATATAAGTCAGAAACCAGATATTGATTAGCATATTTCTCTTTCGACTCTCTCTTCCGATAAAGTAGCGGCCGCATCACCGGCTGGTGGTTTTGCTTCGTGAGAGCGGGAGATTGGGAAATGGTTTACGACTGAAGGAAGTAGGGCTCGGCCTCCCGTACCAGCTTTAAAAAAGACACTAGTTGTTACGCTGCCTTCCAATATCATTGAATAGCATGCATGGCCCGGGGAAGGTCTCTTAAGTGGGAGAGCCGTGTTATGGGTAACCTTCTTGCACGGTTCAGAGATTCCCATTCTTTTTTGGTTGGCAAATCCAACCGGTGATTTCCTTATTTTGAGAAGGCAAGTCTCTCTCCTAGAGCAGTTAAAGAATTAAGTTAAACGAATGATAAAGATAGAATGGCTCTTCCTCACAATCGCTCTTTCTGATGCTGCGAAACCATGTAAATAGATTTTACTATACAAAAAAATAATATTTTTACTTCCGACTAATTTTTAACTTTTAAAAATATTATCGTCAAACTAATTTCAAAAATTTTCAACTTAATTAAATCAGAAAGTAACTTTTTTTTAACAGTTAAACAACAAACATAACAAAAAAAATAAAAAAAAAATCGTGAGACAAACAGAAAGCTAAACTAATCTCATACTAGTGAAGAAACACATGAGGGGAGATCTGGAGAAGTCCACATAGCGCGGAAACGATGCAACAACGCATGCTGGGCGAGATCATGTGACATACCATTGGTATCTAAATGAAAAAATTACTAGGTAACAGAGAGGAAATCTTGAGTTAGAGCTTTGGTGTCCTCAAATAATCGCTTTATTTTCCATGGAATGATAGAGTTTTCGAAATTTAGAATGTGAATGTGATACAGATCGGAAGCGTGTAAAGATGATAATAATCGCAGCGGGGTAGAATCGTTGAAAAGTAACCGATAGAATTGGTAGACTCGATAGAAATTAGTTGATCTTCAAAGAGATATCCTAAAATCTACGAGGTTATTTAGACTTCGTTAATTCACTACGAGTTATAGATATGAGATTAGTATTCAGACTTCGGGGTAAACCCAACTATGAATAAAAATCAAAATCAAAACTCAACAAGTTTAATGAAAATAAAATAATTTTAACTAATCAAAAACTCCTCCTAATTTTCGTTTTTGGAGCTCCTTATATAGATAACTCCTACTAAACAAACCCTAAACTTATCAAAAACTTATAAACTTGTTTCCCAAGATATCTACTACCTTTAGTCAACTTTCCTAACTTACTAAAACTCTAAATAAACTTCTAAACTCTTCTAAAATTACCATAAATCCGAAAAATAATTATTAATAAAATATAAATAATAATAATAAAATAATAGATTTACTTTCCATAAATCTCCCTCCATCATTCTATCGGTGTTCGGGAAGATTCCTCGAATCTTGCCGGTACCATGTTCTGCATGTGTAACTCGTTGATGACAATCTTCATACACATGAATTGATGTCGTAAAAAAATAATTTAGGCACCGTATAGAAGCATGAGGTATGATGGAAGCCCAAAACGGATCTTCATAAGTTGATTCAACAAATTCTCTCTTGTTATGGTAGATATATAAGAGACCATTTGTGTATCACAATAATCAACAACTAGCTTACTCTCGGGCAAACACAACTCATCAATATTAGGAATTTCTAAATCAGTAAGTTTATCAGGATTAGATGACTCACCATGAAACTCCACTAAATCATGTGAAACTTCTTGGGACTGTTTTTCTTTGTTAGAAATAAGATGTTCTTCGCCTTTTTGAGAAGAAAATTTCATATCCTCCTCATCATCGAGATATTTATCAAAGATCGGAGTTGTATATCTCTCAACAATAACTTGATTTTGTGCATCATTGTCATGACGGCAAAACAAGTCTTCAACGTCGTTATCTGCACTATTATTTTCTTTTATAAGCGAGCATGGTTTAGATCGAGATTTTAGTGACTTCTTCAAATAACATTCTATCACTTCCAGAATCTCCTTCTTTGGTTTGATCAGATATTCACACCTTCTCGGATCTCGTCTTGGTGACAATTTATTAACCTTGAATACTCGTCTTAGTAACATCTTATTAACCCTAGAATCAAACTTTGCTCTGATACCAACGGATGCAGATCGGAAGCGTGTAAAGATGATAATAATCGCAGCGGGGTAGAATCGTTGAAAAGTAACCGGTAGAATTGGTAGAAATCGATAAAAATTAGTTGATCTTCAAAGAGATATCCTAAAATCTACGGGGTTATCTAGACTTCGTTAATTCACTACGAATAACGACTATAGATATGAGATTAATATTCAGACTTCGGGGTAAACCCAACTATGAATAAAAATCAAAATCAATAAACTCAACAAGTTTAATGAAAATAAAATAATTTTAACTAATCAAAAATTCTTCCTAATTTTCGTTTTTGGAGCTCCTTATATAGATAACTCCTACTAAACAAACCCTAAACTTATCAAAAACTTATAAACTTGTTTTCCAAGATATCTACTACCTCTAGTCAACTTTCCTAACTTATTTACACTCTTAAAATAAACTTCTAAACTCTTCTAAAATTATCCTAAATAATAAATCCGAAAAATAATTATTTTTCTACTAAAAATAATATTAAAAAATATAAATAATAATAATAAAATAATAGATTTACTATCCATAAATCTCCTTCCATCAGAATGAGTTGTTGACAGTCCCCCTTGATGACTAGCCTGTCGTATTCCATATCCTTTACTAGCTGAAGAGCCAATAGTGCGCCGTTAATTTCAGCAACCAATGGAATATTTTAAGGACAAAGAAAAGAGGCAACATCTAGAATGCGAGAGTTATGATCTCTAACAACGATTGCAGCTCCAGATTCGTTACCATGAACTGCTCCGACAAAGTTCAGTTTCAAGACAACTATTTCAAGCGGGATCCACTGGGTCTTGTGCTCATGTTGGAAACATGTTCCACAAGACCCACTTCGTCTAGTTTGTAGCAGTCACTGAAAAGATAATAAACTTCATAAATGATTTGCTAAATAGTAGTTTGATGATTATCAAAAATCAGTCGATTTTTAACTTTCTAAATGCTCCATAACACGTTGACTCTGTAGCAGAAGGTAAAATAGTCTGACGTTTGAAAGTAAAAAAGTCAGAAGTTAGGACGGGAGCAGAAATGGAAAATGACTTTTATAAGTAAAAATGTTAACTTTTTGTGAAATAAACTCATGTAACTTATAACTTCTAAAACTGACTTAGGCTTCTGATATCCAAACACCCTTTTAATGAAGTCAAAAATTAACTTATGAGGCCAAGTCACATGCACCTCTCAAATGATCAAGTTTGATCAAAAACACCCACTATGCACCTCTCAAACCATCAAAATGACCTCTCAAACGATTTTGTTTGAGCAGATGCACAACGTGTCAAAGTCGCTAGCGACTTAGTCTTTGTCGCGGGCGGCCATATCGTTGTCTCTCGACCAAGACTTTATCGCCAATGGCTACCATCTTCCCGCCCATAAATTCACCATTTTAAAATCTAGTTTTTACACCAAAATTTTTACAATTTTTCCTAATTTCTTTACTTTCTACTTTAAATTATTAGAACGTTGGTGGAAGACTACAAATACGTTCTCTATTTTAGAGATTTAAAATGGCTGCCAGAGTTTGTGATCCAAAATATAGTCAAGAAGAGGATTTAGCTCTTTGTACATCATATGTTTCTCATAGCAGAAGAAATATTCTTACTGGTCAACTCATGTCGCACACATCTCTTTGGCAGAACATTTTCACTATGTTCGTTGTAGAAACGGGGAACTCAAGAAACCGTAACGCTAATGGGTTGTCTGCTCGTTTTTAATCAATTAGTCGTTCAGTCACGCGATTCCTTGCTCAGGTAAAGATAATTGATCGAGAAAGATTTAACGGTGTAAACGACGATGAAGTGATCCAATTAGCTCTAGTGTATGGCAGGAAACTGACGGATATCCTTTTCTGTACGAAGTTTGTTTCAATATCCTTAGAGATCCTTCCAAATTAAACCCTTTCATGTAATGATGTAGTTGCCTTTTAATCTTATGTAGTTTACTCCAAGAAAAGACGTTAAAATTTAATTGAATGTGAAAGAAAATTAGTTGTTTTTTCAAATTAATTCTGATTACATAAATATTTAATTGGGTCCATTATTGCAGTAATTTTTTTTTTTACTCTACATGATTTTAATGTTTTTATATGTAAAATTGAAAAAAAGACGTAAAATTATGAAAAGAGAAATCGATCGTGGACGATGACTATTATTTCGAGCGATATAGTTTTTATCACCAGCGATCAACACTATACCCATAAGATATGGCCTGATAATATCCAGAAATATTTTTTTTAAGCATATTTTTATCCTTTTGGTAGACTGTCACTGAGTGCCGTGTGTATCATCAAATAAATTCATCCACCTAGTAAATTCTTTTTGTTTTTACTACTTTTCCGTGTAAATAATTTGGGTAATTTGGTTTTCAAAAAACAATAACAATACTTTTTTGTTTCCAGTTCTTTAAATGAGGCAGTGCTGTTTGCTTCACACATCACTGCTGCAACCAACAGTAGTAGCACAGCACAGCACAGCAGCAGGCAGACAGCCGAGCAGGCGCCGTTTCTCTTTTCTTACACTCTTCACTCCCCATCACCTTTCCTCATTTGTTTCTTCCTCCTATCTCTCTTTCTACAAGAATTAAACCACAAATACCCTCATGGAGGAGATTCAACACTGTCTTTCTTTTTGTATAATTAAACCGTGAACTCACTCACTCACTCTCTTTCTCCTCTTCTCTATACTGAAAATTCAAAAATAAATAAAAATGGAGCATGATCATCATCATCATGAGTATTATGCTTGTTTACCCCAGTGGTTAGAATCACTACTTCATGAGAAGTTTTTTATTCCATGTTTGATTCATGAAGATGTAAAGAAGAATGAAAAGAATGTATTATGTTTAGATTGTTGTACTAGTATCTGTACTCATTGTTGTCTCTCGCTTCATCATTCTCACAGACTTTTACAAGTTAGAAGATATATTTATCATGATGTACTCAGACTTGATGATATTCATAAGCTCTTTGATTGTTCCCATATCCAAGTAAGTAGTGCTTCATCAATCATGATCAAAATCATTATCAAAATCATCTCTTTTTTATCCTCTGTTTTAAGTTTGTTTTTTTGATTTTGCAGAACTACATAACTAACAGTGCAAAGGTTATATTCTTAAATCAAAGGCCACAGGCAAGACCATTTAGAGGCTCAGGTAATATCTGCAGCACCTGTGACAGAAGTCTGCAAGAGAGATATCTTTTCTGTTCTTTGTATTGTAAGGTTCAACATCTTATAAGATTAGAAGGTGGGGTTTCAAGATATCTCTACGAATGTGATTTTCTGCCATTGTCAAAAGGAGATGATGATCAATTTGATTATGAGAATGGTACAATGACTCCTGATTCAGTTCTTGAATCACCTGGTTCAAGTGCTACTAGTGGTTGGGGAATGGATTGCAGAACTCTTCTAAGTACTGCAACCACTGATTTTGTGAGAAAGAAAAGGAGTAGCATAACCGGTAATAATTCCAGCTCAAACAACCAATATCGCCAGTGTTCACCTGAAATTGCTGCTATAAATCGTCGTAAGGGCATTCCACAAAGGTCTCCTCTCTACTGATATTATGTTTGGTATTTTTCTGTGTTTCTTTTGTCAAATCAATGGTTTCTTTTTGGATGGGGGGAAGCAATAGAGAAAATCAAGGCATACTAAATACCTCCATTCCAATTTTGTAGAGAAGAAGAAACTGTTTTTTTTTTGAAGGTCCCTTCTTTAATTCATATATTCTCTGTTTCAATTCTGTGGATATACTTTGCAGAGAACAATTTGGGTCTGTTTAAACTTTAAATTTCTTTCTTATTTACTTATTATTATTAAGGGAATTTCTTTGGGAATTTCATTTGTCATTTACTTCTTAAATTTGTTAGTTTTGAATTGAGCCAAGTTTGATCAATTTGGGTACTAACTACACTAGTAATCCAACTTAGGAAGCAAGAATAATGAAATTGAATGTTTTGTCAGGGGGTTGGAGGGAAAAAAAGATTTTAGGATTGGCACCTTTGTTGTTGTGTTGAAGGGTTTTTAGGGCACAGGTGTTGTAAAGTGAGAGGAGCTAGGGGACACAATCTCATCGTCTAGCTCTAGCAGATGTAGCTCTCACAGGCTAAGGATTCAAAATTGGGACTCTGAAATCTTATAGAAAGCTGTGTGGTGAAGACCCTCTTTCTCTCTTTACTTTTGTTTCTTCCTAGGGATGGATATAAGACAGAAGAGAGGAACATAAAAGTATTCAAAAAAAAAAAAAAAAGATTGTTCTTTTGAATGTCATTTTCTAATAAGTGTTTCTTTCTCCGGTCTTCAAAATTTGGATATTGGGAAGGACTTTTATCATTGGGAATTTGGGAGAGCAAAGAGGGATCTTGGGTCCTTAAGTTATTAGGAGCAGCATGAAGCAGACCAATACATGTATGAAAAATGTTAGTTACTAGGAATTCAAATTGGGGTATTATATTCCAATACAAGATGATGAATTCGATTTATATTTTAAAAGATATATAAATTTAAATTATTTGAATTTATTTTTAAAATAATAATATTTTATATATTTAATATATTATTTTATCTTTAAATATATATATAACGATATTTATATGATGTTAGAGGTTATTTTTATAATATCAGAATTAGATCAATCAAAAATATTCTTTCATTTACATTAATAAAATTATTATTTTTATATAAATGGATCAAACTGGAACACAAACGAGAGAGCTATCAGGCAAAGAAGACCAGGCCAAAGGAACATAAGAACATATCTGCTGCGCAGGTGATAACAATACGGATATACTCTTTATTTGATGTTCCTGTTTTGCTGTGGATTCATCACCAATTGTAAATCTGAAAGCCCAAACCTAGATCCTTTCATATTGAATTATATTGGAGGAAGAAAAGGTTGCACTTTGATATTTTTCTCCTTTCATCACAATTGTAGTATAACCTCCGTTTGGTTTTTCTTTCCTCTCCTTTCCTCTCTCCCACTCATTTTTTTTCTCCAACAAAAATACCACCAACAACTCTTCTCCTGCTCAGATCTAGTCTATTTTAGACTAGATCTGAGCAGGTTTTTTATTACTTTTTACTTTCTAATTTAGATATTTATTTTAGTTTAATTATTGCTATATTTTTTATTTATCTACATGGTGATTTTATCTCCTTTTAAAAGGTTTATCTTCGTTTTAATGGAGGTTCTTGGTTATTGTTATGGGTTTTAAGATCAATAGGGATGCTCTCCAACGACGAAACCTTCATCTTTGTTGTCTCCAGCGACGGAATCTACACTGGAATCATCATTATTAATTTATCCGACGATTGAATCTTCATCGGTAATTTTTTTAACGACGAAATCTATATCTCTATTTACAAGAAATTTGAGCAAATCACTCCTACTTTGGGAGCACATCTTTCTAAAAAAAAAAAACAAATAAAATAGTTGGAATATATAATTCCGAGAATAATCATTCTTCCTCCAATTTAATCGAATCTTATTAATACTTATATTTGTCTTACTCCAGTAATCACTCTTTCTCTTATTGATTTCTCGATATTGTATTTTTACGGTATGATCTTTTTCTTTGTATTCTTTTGTTTTCGATATTAAACTCATTATAACCTCGAATTACCATTAATGAAAAGGTTCCTTGTTTATCAAAAAAAAAAAAAAAAAAAAATCTTCTATCAAGTATTTCTTGTTTAATTGAGTGGAAGAAGGAAACAACTAATCTGAATCTATAAAATCACAGCATTCTTCTAATTTCTTACGAGCAATAAGTTCAAAAATTCTTAATGAGCATCTGTTATTCAAAGTTACAAACATAAAAGTCTTGGCATACAAAGAAACTAAAGGTCAAATCCATGTTATTTTAGAAAATACTCAGTAGTCAAGGGGAAACCAAACATGCAACCTGCTACATCTAGTTACAACGTGGAACGAAGGGAGAAGCGAGAAGGGCATCAGTCTACCGAAGCCTCTAACAAGTTACTTACTCACAAGCATACTTCAAAGGTTCCACCATTCCTTTCTTCTTGGTTGAGCATGTGTACAACCTCTGCCACACCCTCTGCAATTTCCTTTTGGAACCCACCTTCTGGTAGATCAAACCTTCTCCTTTTCATTGAACCCAACTTTCCTGGAGGCTGGGGGTCCACTACTTCAAGCATCGCTTCTAATTCATCCACCATTGACCTCCTTGCTGCTCGAACCATAAGATCAGCTCCCTGCAATACAACAAAAGGCAGCAAAATGAGAAAAAAAAGAGAAACAAGGCTCTCTTAACCAAATTCTAAATTACTTTTAGTAGGTTATGAAAAGGCACTTCATGAGCCATAAAATATGCCCATATAAAGTTATAAACTAGTTCTTTCTACATTTCACCATTCAAAGTTTAAGCAGTAAAGTTGATCTTTTGAGAACAGGATCTCTTGGCCCAGTATCAACTCTCATTTTTGCGTTAATTTACTGCCTTAAACTGACATAACAAGTGCTCGTGAACATTACAGTTTTATAATGTTGGACTACCAAATTTCCAAAGATCCAAGTCCTGGCAGGTTTTAATTTATAGGTTAACACATGCTCATGCTAACTATGCTCAAGGGAAGGCTGTGAAAAACTTGAAAGCTAGATGTCACAGTACACAGTTGTTAAAAGAAAAACAAGGTGTCGTGCCCAAGTATCTACAAAGAACTAACCAACGTCTGTCTCTGAGACTCTATTAATCTCAAAGTAACTTTAGGCCAGAAGGAATGCTAATGTTGGAAATATATTAACAGTTAGTGGCAATACCTGACGACATGGAAAAATCTTGAAAACAAGGTGTCATTGTACACAAATGATAAAAACCAAGATGTCGTGCCCAAGTATATATAAAGAACCAATCAGCATTTGTCTCTGAGACTCTATTAGTCTCAAAGAAACTTTAGGCAATGTAATCAGAATGTAAGACTTGTCAAAAGCATTAATTTACATATAAAAGTTCGACGAACTTATTAGAGTTGTTTAAGAAAAATTATGAACATGTGGGTCTTATTTTGTAGACTTATCCAAACACTTCTAACCCTTTCAGCTGATGTACCATTATTATTGTGTCTAATCAAAAGAGTGTTAGGCAAGAAAGGTTCAACTCCATGAAGCTAAGAAACAAAATAATCTCAGCAGGAGCAATCTTAAAAGCTAAGTTTTGAGAAATATACTGAAGCTATTAATTGTCATATGAAAATTGATATACATAACAAAATCAAAACAAAATCTACAGGAACCAAGATTCATGTTGAGCACCTCCCAGTGAGAAGGAAAATTTGGCGCTACATGAGAAGAAAGAGAAACAAGACTCTCTTAACCAAATTCAAAGCTACTTTTAGTAGGTTGTCACCGAAGTATATGTCAATAAACTAGTTCTTTCTACATTCCACAATTCAAATTTTAAGCAGTAAAATCGATCGGTTAAGAACAAGGATCTCTTGAACCAATATCAACTCCCATTTATGCATGGATGTACTGCCTGAATGATATGGCATGTGCTAGCGAACATATATTTCTTTAATCTTGGACGATTCCAAATTTCTAATCATCCAAGTCCTAGCAGGTTTTAAAGGTTAACACATGCTCATGTTGACTGTGCTAAAGGAAAGGCTGTGAAAAACTTCTCCCCTGCACATGCTTGGTGAATTTCATTCACTCAAATTAAGGGATAAACAGTTTTTGTATTTAACAAATATAGCTGTAAGCTCTATGTGTTGATCAACCGAACAAAATTTGAGACATAAAACGTAACTACCCCACACTTATGAGCCAATGACGCAAATGCTACAGCCAACAACTGTCACAGTAAACATACTAACCGCACACCCTTCATTTGACTGCACAAACTGACCCTATGCCCACACTACCCCATTCGACGACTTGAGGATATCTCTCTGTAATTCTTCTAGGGTTCTAAGGGTCTGTTAATTAACACCTAACGTGACCCAACTAGCTGAGTTGCAGCTACCAATAGAGACAGACTAAAATGCAATCAACTAACCGAAGTTGTTAACCAAGACATATCAATCGGGCTATCAGCAAGAAATCCTATAATAATTAATCCTTTTCAAACTAATCAGCAAATTTATTCAAAGAGTATTATACCTCAATTGCATCAACAGTGAGTAGAAGAATAATAATCTTCTCAGAGAACTTCTGACGTTCTTCACCATCACGAACAATACGATGCCTGTACGAAAAGTTATTAAACAGTACCCTGAGCTCCTTCAACTTAGCTTTGGCCACAGCTAGCTCACGCAAGGCCCGTAGAGCCTGAGATCGCCTTATGAGATAAGCTCTAAAGTTAATCTGAATCATCATTGCAGCATCTTGTGGTGACAACTCTTTCTTCTTTCCCTTGACATTGTTAGCAACAGCACCTCTCCCTGCAAAAGCCTGTGTAATCAAGCATAATTCAGTCAACTAAAGTCAAACAAAGTCAACAACAAATAATGAACTAATTAGCTATAATCAATGAAATATTAAGAGTAATTAAGTATGAATTTACATGTTGGAGAGCAAGGACTCTTGGATCAACAGGTTCTTCTTCAATCTGAACCGTAGATTTCCCAGATGGAGATGATGATGAATCCTTGTTCTTCTTTTCCTTCTTCTTCTTATCCACATTTTGATGAGCAGAAGATGGTAGAGTTGAAGCTTTGTATGTATAAGTTCTAGTAGATGCAGCTTCTTTCCCTTTTCCTCTAATCTCAGCAATCCATTTATAGTTCTTCTGTACAACATCATCTTCTTCTTCACCACTTTTGATCTCAGCCGACCATTTATACTTCCTGTCAATACCATCTTTGTCATCAGTTTTAATCTCAGCCGTCCATGAATACTTCCGATCTTGTTGTGGTGGTGGTTTGACGTTGTTGTTTTTCTTCTTCGTCTTAGTCATCTTCTTCTCCTTTGAGACTCGATCAAGACCAGTCTCCAGAGCAGAAACACGATCACACAGAGCTTTTATATAAGCATCATTTTTTCCACCTCCTGATCGTTGTTGAATCCTCTTGTAAGTAGATTGGAATGGTGTTTTCTCAATCTGGATCAGATCGGTAACGTTGTCGAAGAAATCGAAAGGAGTAAAGAGACATTGTGATGGTGGTGGTGGTGAATTGAATAAACATAGATCAGTGGAGTTGTGGAATGACTTCAAATTAAACCCTAAAACCTCATCATCATCTTCGAATGAGGGAAAGGGGAGGAGATTAGGTCTGAATATGGATGTTTCCTTGATGAAGAAAGATGGTGATGATTCGTAAATCTCAATTCTTCTTCTGCATCCTCCTCCAGTCATCTTTTGAAAAAAAAAATCAGAGAGAAATGAGTCAGTGATTGAGTGAGTGAGTGAGTGGAGAAAATGTTGTTATCGGGAGCCGTATAAATCAATAAATGAAGGCGAAAACGTGAAGAAAAGAGAAAGAGAGGCCGTCAAAAGGTGGCGGATCAGGGGTAAAGTTGGTATCATTTAGATTCTCTTTTAGAGCATCCCATGGCAGGGATAATGCTACTTTTTTACTTCAAATAAAAATTATTAAAGCATAATGGTTTTGATAATTTGATCCAATTATTTCGAAACAGAGGAAGTATTTAAAATACTATACAATCCTTAGATATTTGTCCTTGGGATCTTGTTAACCGATCAACCGGTACAATCATTCGCTTCGTAAATTATCAGATGTCTATGTTTGATGCATATATGGTTCATGCCAAAATTATTAAAGAACGGCAACCTCCAAATAATTCTAGTATCTATCAACTTCAAAATTGATGTTTGGCAAACAAATGAAACGTATTATCAAGTATCGAACTTTAAAATTAATGTTTAGGTTGTTTGGGTACCGCTTAAGAAATTATTTTTTAATTTTTAAAAATAAAAAAATTAAAAGTTAGTTTGGATATATAATTTTATAATCACTTTTAATAATAAAAAAATTAATTTTTTGTGAAATAAAATATTTTTATTTTTGATTTTTAAAATTGATTTCTACTTCTAGCATCAAAGAGTTTATAAACTATAATAATTTTGAGATTGGGTTCAATTATTTGATCTCAAATTGACAAATATACTAGTTTGGGATTCTCAATCGTCAAAAACTAGGCACTTGGTATCAGTTGCACAAGTCATTTCTATTTTTGTTGAATCACTTAAAAGTTAAACCTGTTAATTCCTCTGACTGCAAGGTCTTGCTTTCTCCTCATTCAGTGGGTTCAGTTAATCCTCACTGCAGCGGTCAATACCATTCTACCACCGGTGCGGATGTTCATCGGTAGTGCAGACTGCATACTAACAAGTCAAATGCGATTGAATCTGATAAGCAGAGTTCCATGCCGTTTTATTTTATTTTTTTATCTTTTCTTTCATTTTCTTCTCCGAAAACAGATAACAAACAGAGATGAAAACCCAAAATGTAGTACAATTACTACAACTTCATCTCTTACAAGCCGTTCTCTTCGTATATCTTGCTTAACCAACCACGAGAAATTTAACATACATTTTTTATCAAACTTTTTTAGTACAAATATGAAGTTAATACATTTGTTTTTTTGCTAAACTAGGTATTTCTTTCATGTCATATTTTGATGATTTTACAAGATACGAGACTTATATATTTATAGGTGGACATATTTGATCCCAAGTACACCAAAAATATCTTATTTCAAAGGGGTCGGGGTTTTCTTCAAATTTTGAGAAACTTCATAGCATTACACTTAAATCCAATTTTAACCCCTTAAATAATATACTCTTATTTCTAAAACGATCCATAAAATTGTTGTCTTCATTTCATTATTATAAATTTTATTTATTAAACAAATCCATTGGATTACCCGCATCCAATTCGTCCATTCATCCATCTATTAGGTGCAGATCCGTTGGATGCTGGTTTGGATGCGAATGTCAAATTTAAAATCCGTAATGAATTGGATTGGATGCGGATGAGGTGAAAACCGGTCCATACCGGCCCATGCTCACCCCTATTTATTTATTTTTTTAATAGGAAAGGAAATTTATTGATTAAAAATTTAATCTACATTGTTTGTCGCAATAGCGACGTTTAACCAGAAAGAAAACTCTTGAAATCTAAATAGTTTTGAAGTGGAATTACATGCCTCTTTAGTTATTAAGTCAGCGATGGTGTTTGCTTCCCTAACAACATGAGTACAGTTCCAATTTTGAAATTCATTTAACAAATTCAAACAGTCTAGAATAACTGAATTGTTGTCCATTTGACAACTGCCATATTCCCATTTTATAGCAGCTATAACATTATGACTATCCCCTTCTAGATGCAAGTGACTTATGCTCGTTTCTTTTGCCCAGATAATAGCCTCCAATGATCCAATTGTCTCAGCTTGCTCCTCATCAAATGCTAGTAATGGGATTCCTCCAGTTCCGTTGCATTCACCTTCCAAGTTGCGAATAATTAGTCCAATTCCAGCTTTACTATGTTCTTTAACAAAACTAGCATCGAAGATTTTAACAAACGAATCAACAGGTTTAGTCCATCCAACATATCTATTCATCCTAGTTAGCAATGTAGCTATTATGTTGCTACTTATCCCTGAAATGGTTTATCTGATCCACCAACACACTAGGATGAATATCAGAACTTTGAAACACTTTGGAGCACCTGCTTTTCCAGATAAACCACATTGTTGTGCCTGCAAATACAATAATCTTATGTCTTTGATCCATAATACTCAAAGAGCCATTAAACCATTCACAAATCCAATCAGTTATATTAAAATAAATAATTCTAGAAGCTAGGACATGATCAAGTAAATACCAAACCATCTTAGCATAATTACAATCGATGAATAAGTGTTGCAGACTCTCCGGATGAGACATGTATAAAGTAAAATTAGGATCCACATTGTGAACATGTCAAGCTATTCTGTCGTTAAAAACTAAACAATTATGTATGTATTTCCATAAGAACAACAAGATTTTAGGTGGTAATCTAGATTTTTATAAATTATTCCAAGGGAATTGATGATTAGGTATAAAGTTAAAATCGATCTTACTATTAAGAATAATTTTATAAGCACTTTTTACCGAAAACAATCCGTTACTGTTCTGAATCCATCTAATCCTATATGTACCGTTGATGGGCATCCTAAAAACATAATATGCTTGACCGTTTCATCATCAAATAAAGCTCGAAGAATATCAACTTTACAGGTCCCAATTCTACTATCAATTAATTGGCTAACATGCTTCATGCTTGCAGAAGCCATTCTAGAACTAGGGGTTTTCCTAACTGCGTAATCCAGTTATGCTTCCAAATCTCTATTTTTGACCCATCACATATTTCATAATAATAATTCTGCTTTACGATTTCTAGACCATCCCTAATCCCTTTCCACATTCAAGAACCTCTGTATAGGATAAGGTCATCTGGAGAACTGTAACACATAAAGCATCTTCCCAGTCCAACATCCTCCATGCCAACCTGACCAAGAAAGAAAGATTCATTAGTCCAGATCTTTTAATATTGAGACCACCCAGTTCTTTTGGAATACTCACATGGTCCCATTTCTTAAGATATATGCTTTTAGATTCTTTTTTCTTATTCCACCAGAACTTCATTTGTATAGTATCCATTTTCCTAGTAAGCTCCTTAGGCATAGGAAAAACTGCCATATGGTGAGAATCAATGGCTCCAGGGACAGTTTGGGTGAGAACAGTTTTAGCCGCAAAATTAAGGTACTTAGACTGTCAAATAACAAGTTTGTCTTTGAACTTTCCAAGAAGGGGTTCGAAAGACTCCATCTTGTTCCTCTGCAGAAGCAAGGGAACCCCTAAATATTTATCTTGTAGGCCCATTTTCTTAATGCCTAAGATATTGACAATGTTATCCTTTACTTTATTATCGGTTTTCGGACTAAAAAGGCAATTCCTAACTTATCAAAGTTTATGGATTGCCCAGACATCGAACTAAATTTACTAATAATATCATGCAAGGCTCTAGATTCACTAGTTCTAGCTTTCAGAAAAATCAAACAATCATCAACGAAGAATAGATGGCTAATCGCCAGATTATTCTTGCTGGCTTTCACACCATGTAAATCTCCTTTTTGTTCAGCAACTAATAAGCATTTAAAAAATAGTTTCATACATAAAATAAATAAATAACGATAGAGAGGATCTCGCTGACGAAGACCCCTCTCCGGCAAGAAGATATCACTTGGTGCTCCGTTCAATAGGACTGATGTAGAAACTGTAGTAATACGTTGTCCAATTAATCTGCAAAAATCATCATGGAATCCAAGTTTTTCCAAAGAAAAAAGAACAAAATCCCACTCAACTGATAGACACATTTTTGTGTCTGGTTTGTCCTCAATTATCTATTTTGTTAACATTTATTTTGTACTTATTATGGGTTTTTTATGTGTTTGTAGGTACTTAAATGTCACTTATTCATAGGTCCACCCACATTCAACCCGCTCATCCATCCATCCTTGGATATTAAACGCACGAATGATGAACTAGACATGGATTTAAATCTAACACCCGTCAATTTAATGGACTGGACATGGATTACCCAAATCCACGGGATTGCTCACCCCTATTTTAAGGACCCCTTGAACATTTATCTGCCTGTTTTCAAAAAATCAAAGAGTTCCTAGCTTTTCAAATAACCCAACAGATTATGCTTCAAAAAAATAAAAATAAAAACCCAAGATAAAAGCTCCTACTGGGAAAAGTGCATTCATTCGCTCAACAAAGTCGGATATCGAAAAGACAAACTTTGCTGTGCGCAATCTGTGAATCTCGCACACTGGTGGGTCTAAAGGGCTCCCAATGCATATTCATTGTGTCAGACTTGGGCCAAGCCCCCACTATATGCATACATAATCTTACTAGCGAGAGTAAATGCAAAACCAAAAGTCAGTTTAGGAACCATACTCCGATTTCTGAAGTAGTGGAGAAGTAGAAGCACTTTTGGTTTTGGTCATGCTCTAAGTTGCAGTGATTTTATCGAAAGGTAAAATCTAAAAATAAAAATAAAACGAGGGTGTTATTTGAGAAAAGTATGAGCCCAATACAAAGAGTATACGCACTCTCACTATGTATAACGTTTTGGTGGAATAATATTGATAATTACATTCACTTGATGATCACGAAAAATATTGTAATTATCAGTAGAACATGAAATTAATCCATAATGACTCAGTGTTTTATTATCATCACCTAAAACAGTACCTGAATTCAGTATAGTCGAGTAATCGGAAGTGCTTCATATTCACGAATCTTCTCTTTTAAACATCCTATTGTATCACTTGGCTCCATTTCAAGCTTAAACTTTCTCTTTGTCACTTCAATTTTTATTAGTAATTGAATCTTAGTCTTCGACGACGACGAGGACGTTGTTGTTGTTGACGAAGCTGTATCATTCTCGTCATCTTTATAATTTTGTGAAATTCGTAGTCGAAGTGTAGTCCCTTGGATAATTTTATAAAATTCGGTATCACGCTCGTCCATTAAGGCACGACCATTGCAGTCGTATAGTTTCTGTCTGAAAATTGGAATGCCTTGGTATTTTCGGATTTTTTTCTTAATATCTAGTATAGTATCAAAATACCACAATTCAAGTTTGAATGACTTCCCATCTGACAGTCTGATGCAGACATCCATCTCTCTCTTTCCGGCTGATGCAATCTAACAGTGCAGCTTGTTGCCAGATTTTCGTATATCACGGCCAGCAGAAACGATAATGCAAACAATGGACAAAAAAAGAAGCAATAAACTTAAGATTTCTGTGTTTAAATAAGGACCTGACAACCACTTTATACAAACAAATAAAATCAAACTAATCCTAATGAAACTCTTAAACATATTACTAAGGCTATTAGATTTCTTGAGTAGGGAAAACCTTTACTACACCATAAGACCCGTACAAAAAAGAATCCTAACTGGACTAAAAGACTGAAATACAAAACCTACTGAACTCTACTCCATAAATTTGTAGTATTGTAGCACCACATTTAACCGTTGACAGAACTGGGTTCTATCGTGTTCTGTGAGCAGGGTTGTTTTGTGAACATAGATTGGCATATTTATTCATATTATGGAAAGTTATGTTTGATTTATGTTTTGGAAAATTGCGGCTTCTCCTTATCCGCATCAGTGTTTCCAAGCTTGACAGGAATCGAGCTCCTAGGCCCTAGCTATGACCCTGAATCGAAAAGACAAACTTTGCTGTGCACAATCTCACTCACTCACACTGAGTGGTGGGGGTCTAAAAGTCCCCTTATGCCTAACCCACTATGCATACAAAAGTTTACTAGCGAACGAATGCAACACCATTTCGAAATAACTTTTGCTCACTTCTTTTAGCCCAGTTTATGTATAAAAATCGGGTTTTTATTTTAGTGAACAAGAAAAATTCTTAGATAATCCAAACAATCGTGCTGAAAATCAGAAGCTTATGTTAGAATTAAAAATGGATTCTTACTTAAAATAATTTTTCTTACTTAATATATCTTAGTGGGATCAAGGGTTATTAGTCCAGACTTGGGTGGAAAAATAGAACCATTCATTTTCACTTCTTCGTGAATGAAAAACCTTTGGTTTGTGACGTTTGTCCCATATTGGGCAAACCAAGGAGAAAGTTTATCCTCTTTACCACAAACGTTCTATATAAGGAAAAAGAACTAGTGGATTGGATATGGAATTAGGAAATGGACTAGTGGCACCGAAGCACCACGGGCCGCGGGCTTGCGGAGCTTGCATGTGCTTTTGCGTGAGCCTTGGCGCGAGCCTTGGTGTGAGCATTGGCGTGAGTCTTGCGAGTGCCCATCAAAGATCCAACGGTTTTATATTTTAATTTTGTACATTAAGTATTTTACCGTTTTGAATATATAAAATTAAATCAGGTTTTAATAACAAAATCTTTTAATTAAATATCTCGAATTAAATATGTTTAATTAATTGATTTTTTTACCGTTTGATAATTCAACAGTCTTCTTCTTCTTTAAAAGAAAAACCAAAGTCAGATTTTTACTTACCCCAGTCGCAGCCACTGACCTGACGACTTTTCCCCTCTTCTTGCTTTGATTTGCGCACTAGTTTATTTCGTCATTTTCTTCTATTGTTAAGTTCACAACGGGCAAACGAGTCTTGCTAACTAGGTTGGTATCAGGTGGTTTTATCTTGGATTCGATTTGTCATCTCTAAAGGTATAGCAACATCTTTCTAAAGGTGTACCTGACAAATATCGAGTTAAGGGCAGTCTGTTGAACAGACGATTCCATCTCTCTGTGCTTGTGTGGTTGTCTGAAGTGTGTTATCTGTTTTAACCCTTAATCCCTTTCAAGTTTCTGTTTGGTTTGCTTACTGTTACAGGAACATTCTCCAACAGCTTATATATAAAAAAAAATGAATGCTAAGTTTGTAAAAGAAAGTTTTTGTAAATACACCATCGAGAATAGGTTCGAGTCCCTCTAGACGTATATTCTCTGAATGATTCTATACCGATTATTATAGATCCTGTGATGCATTTAGTACAGAAGCAATTTTACCATTGGGACTAGTAATGCGGTTGATATAAGAAGTGGGTCCCACCTCTCTCGTTCAGGAAAAGTCTCCGAAGAAACCCACGGTACATCCATTTCCAATCTATTTTGCAAAAAATAAACTTTTAGACTAATACTATAGGGCCCAATTACATTGAGACGGCCCAGCTGGATATATCGACCTTTATAGAACGTAGCTTTCCAGCTATCTTAAGAACTTGGGGATAAGGCATGCAGGCCGTGAGCTATGTCTCCAAACCAAGACCTATGTCCTTTTCATAGAGTTCAATTCCAGAATGCAACTACTCCAAAATATTCAAGAATGCAACACTCTTTTGGAGTAGTTGCATTATCCAAAATCAGGATGATAAACCATGGTCTGCACTGAGTGCTCTCCTTTAGCATGTTTTCTAGGGCTTTTTCTTTTAAAAGAGAAATGATGGTGGCCATGTGAGCTATTATATCATATCAACTGTTCTTCTTTCTCTTCTTTGAGAGACAGTTGGAGGATTCATTGATCTGTTCATTTCAAATACTTAATAATTTCATATATACTCTAATATTCCTGGGATTTTGTGCTCGTGGTATGGTACTACTAAATTGCAAGTATGAATATACATTTTACACATTAATTGAGTACTAGATTCAAGTATTCAACTCCAACTACTACGCTAAGCTTTGGACTAGACACATTTTGGAAAGACTTCATCAGGTGTATTCTGGATCCCATCTTGCGTAGGAGTTTGGAGATAAGGCAAGTATTCAATTTCCATTTATGAATCCCATCTACACACACTTGCCCTTATTAATGGCATATCTCCTCCCTCTCCTTCGTCTATTTTTTATTTATTAATACGTGAAAGTCGGATCCAGATTTTTATCCGAACCTAACCAATCAAATTGGTTATACTGTTAGATCCAACCCGTCAAATCCAACTATATACTGACACTGTTATAAACCTTTAGTATTGCGTCCCCTCAAACAGTATTGCTTTTGAGAGCAGATAGTATGTGCATGTGCATGCACTAGAGTCCTGTTCAACTTATAGTAAGAGTCATGAAGTGCTTTTCGTTTTTGTTTTGCTTTATTACTTCCCCATTCATCAAAATTCTTGGATCTTCGTGGTTGGTAATTTTGAATACTAGTTCTTTTTGCTTTCAAGTTTCAACTACTCCCAAAAGAAGTTCCATAAAACTAAAGCTGATCATAGGTAGGTATGTGATGATGGTATAAAAATTTGAATTTCAATGTCAACTTTTTTACACTACAAGATTTGCTATGGAAATATCAAATATAACGCTACTCGAACATTTTGCACTTCAAAAGGAAAGAAATGTAGTAATGTATTACTCCCTCTGTTCCTAATATAAAGATAGAATTAATCTAATTTTTTAGGTTAAGAAAAAAAATTGAATTCATAAATATTCATCATCTTTCCTGTCTTACCTTTTATTTTATTTCCAACACTAGAAACGCTAAATTAATCATGATAATTTTTAAATATCATAAAAAATGACATATGTGGAAAAATTAGCCTTGAAATTGGAACTCCGCTTATCTATGATTATTCGTCAACTTAGGAAAAATCTAGTAAAAATTCTTAACCACTAATTTGAAAAATGTGGAACCAATTTATCAATAGTGTTCGCAACCTAAGTCAATAAAACATCCCAAAAGATATTTAAAGATGTACTCCAGTTAGAGCAAAGACAGTGAGGTTGGTGTATTGGCTAATTTGTCAATTACCACTCCATAGTGGGATGGACAAACCCAAAAAATGGATTGGTAAATGGGTATTTGTGGAGGTTTGCCTATTGAGACGTTAGTTGAGTCGATCGACTCTTGTTGAACCGCTCGGCCTAGGCCGAGCATCGTCTCATGTTGAAACGATCGGTCTAACATAGGTCGAGTAAAAAAAATAATTAAATTTAATTTATTGTATATATATATATATATATATATATATATATATATACTGATTTTAAAATAGAAACTGGTTCCGTTTAACTAAAAAATTATTTGTTTATATAAAAAACAGATCCCACAAATTAAAAGAAATATTTGTTTACATAAAAATTGGGTCCACTTAACTAATTTGCTAATTTTTCCACTGTCGAAAACCGAATTTACCAAACCACGTGACTTAGCACATTGGCTAAAATATCAATGCCCACTGAAATTGCTCTTAATAGTATTCACAACCAGTTTTACTTTCTTTGATTTGAAAATGTGGAACTAAATAATCAATAATATTCGCATTCTAAATCAAATAAAACATCATGAGAGGATATTTACAAGATATATTCAAAAACTGAAGTTAGAATTTTTGCTATGAAAAAAAAAAACCTTAAATTGGGACCATAAAGAGATTGATTTTCATTTGGCTTTCTATGACTTAGACCACACATAACATCTATCATGTGTGACATAAAAGTGTAGCAGTAGTACTCTTCTTTGCAACTATTTAACCTTAACTAAATACCAATAATTGCATCCGTTTTTTCCCTTCTCTTTTTTTTTCAACTGTTTAACTGTTTTATTGCCTTATAATAACATGAGACATTCATTCAAAAATCATCCAAAAATTCCAAACACAACCAAACAATACAAAAAAAAAACAAAACTCTGTGAATGAGAAAAATACACTTTGTTCATACCTTCATGAAAAAGAGAAGAGAAAAACAAAATTACAAAAACGAAGTAATTTCTTAATGTTGAAGCATATATCAACTCTAAATAGAACAAGTGAGAAAAAAATGAAGCCATGATGAAAGTCTATAGAGCTGATAGATGTTAAAACATTGATATACTACACAGTACTTATGATCTACTATAGTTTATAGATGATAAGAAAACAACGTAAAACTGCTCTTGAATCAAACACCAATAATTTCCCATTCCTGTCTAGTCCATCACTGAACGAGTCAAACTCAGATCGTTTATCCAAGAACGATTCAACTCCTAGTCGTTTACAAACTCTACCGGCAATGACTCTACACACCAGCATAGCTCTGGTTCCTTTTCCACCACCTGCATTCTCATGGGCCCCACCGCTACCGGGAAAAGTGCAGATACCTGAATCTTTACCGGTGAAATTAGTACACAGCCCACCGGCTTCGTAGACGGCACCGGCAGTTAGACCTAAACAATGAAATCTCATCATCTCATTACCATCAGCCATGCATCGCACATGATCATCTTCTTCTTTGAGAACAACACCGGCCGGACTGCCGGAAACTGCTCTAGATTTTACAATCTCTCTGTATTCTTCGAAACGGGCAACAGTTTTAGGCAGATTCTGAACTTTAAAAATCATCTCGATCCGACCAGAAAATGCTTTCGGTGACCAGCTTGTATGGAAGATGATTTCAACTACATTACGTGATGGATGTGTTTCAGTGAGTTCAGTAAGTGTAGGAAAAAACGGTTCAGTAGAACGAGTTGTTCCTGTACCGTTTCTATTCAGATGATGAATTCTGTTTGTTACTGTTACTGTTGCTGTTGTTGACGGAGTAGAACTAATTGGTTCAGATTTTTTTGATGATCTAACCGAATGATACGACGATGATCTTGATGATGATATGTGTGCCTTTGTTTTTGAAGATGGTGATTGGTATGATTTTCTTGGTCTGTTCTTATTGGTTTCAACTACATCTCTGAGATTCTGAAAGTTTTTTCTACAACTTGATGAAGAAAGAAGATGATTAAGATTAGGTCTGTTAGAGCTGTTGCTGTTGTTGTTGTTTGTAACATAAACATCTTCGAAAGCTCTTGATTTACACTGTAATGATTTTACCCAACCAGTCGCCATAAATGTATAGACCAACAGTAAACAAGAACCACAAGAACTCAGTGAACAGATTTGGATGATGATCCTATTCCTATATGAAGACACACTAACATCATTCAGAATAGAATGGAGGAAGAATAATAAGAAAGAAGTTAAAATTTAGAAAGTCAGGAAATGTGGAAATAGATTTGTTTTATGGAAATCTGGGAATTTTTGGAAGAAGAAGAAGAAGAATAGGGAAGAAACAGTTGGGACCTATTAAAATGTACTATCTCTGTATTTTGTCTCCTGCATTCATATCATAGTATTTGTATTTACTGTTTTACCCTTTAATTGCCTTATTCTGTATTTTGGTTATCGGATGTTTGTTTATAAGCGTTTAGAAATTATTTTTCGACTTAATTAGATCCAAATATCAAAAGTTATTTTGACGATATAATGTTAAAATGATTTCTAAAAATAAAATAAATTAACTTTTTATGATTTATAGGACTGAATAGTGTTTTTGGAGAAGCAAAAATATTTATGTTTATGATATCAAAATAATTAGAGTCTTCTTAATAGGAAGGAATAAATGAACATAAGGAAAAAATATATGGGTGGATTTAAAAATTTATAATACAAAAAACAGGACTCATATAATTTTTCAAATTAGAAAAATAGGATGCTGTAAATTATCAGAAATTCAATAATCAAAATTTCTATTATGTTTTAAATGACAATTATGAGGTTTGATTTTATGATTTCTTAAAATAATATCAAAATAATATAAAGTTTTAAAAAAAAATGAATAAATAATAACTTATTTGAGTGTAATCTAGTCTTCAATCATGCAACATGATTTTATTTATTTTACAATTCAAGTTTTTAATTACGTTAAATCATTTGATAGGTAGTATGGTTAAGTTTATGGATTTCTTTTTCGAAGTTTAAATATATTGGAAAAAAACACACCTGAAATTTACAAAACGTTGTTAACTCTGTTAGTTTCCCTTATCTCAATGTCAGTCTAAGATATGGTAAGCTCCCAACAAGGTAGGAACCTCTGAAGGTGAATGTGAAACACTTACAGATAAAAAAGTGGAATCATAATCTAAAGCAGAAGTTAAAAAACTGGGCATTAATCTCCACTGTTGTTTGTGATGACCTTGCTTCCTTGCTTGCTTAGCTAAGGTATCTGCGACTTGGTTACTACTCCTATGATTAAAATTAAAACCCAAAAAGTATCTGCACAACTTCAAAATCCTTAGGGCTTCAGAGGTTACTGTCTGGTTTCTCCATTGGATTGTATTAGAAAGTCCTTGAGCAAAATTCATGACTCCTTTGCAATCTCCCTCCCTCCATAAATGTTGACAGTCCATATCCCTTGCCCATTTTGCTGCTTCTAGAAGAGTCATTACATCTGCCTCTTCAGAGCTGGTGGCATAGATGGTCCCAGATCCAGCTTGGATAGCTGCACCTATTGCAGAACGCAAAATTAGACCATATCCTGTAAATGCATTTTTCTCAATCCAAGAAGAATCAAAAATATTTTAAGTTGGTTCAAACCTGGTAGAATTTATCTTTTTTGATTCAGTTTGGTCTGGTTATTTATATTTCCTCCTAAGGCAGAGAGTTGGCTCTGCCCTATACCCCTGAATGCATAACAAGGATCTCATGAGACCAAAAATTTAGATGCCTAATGACAACCATTGAAATCTGTAAACTGGTTTGTGATTTTTCTTAAAATATCTTTGAACACCTCTCCTTTCAGATTAGCCAACATTTTATGGCAGCAATTTCAATAATATTATTATCCATGTTTCCTGCAATCCAGTTACTATATAAATCCAAGAATAGAAGATCAGATGTAAGATTAAATTTTAATCCAACTAAAAATGGTAACATCCAAACAGATTTTGTAAAACGACAATCAAAGAAGAGGTGTTTTTTCAACGATTCACAGTGATGATTGTAAAAAAATGCATGTTCTATCGATATTAACTATGTATTGATTAAGATAGGGAATATATAAAGTAAAAATGGATAAAATATTTACGATGATCAAAATAATAGTATATGATTATAAATTTAGAAAAATAAAATATATTTTTAGAATTTAGGTAAACAATTAACTATAACAATAATTTAAAAAAATCTTCCAAATCTACTATTTTATCTTATAAAATTTAATATTATAATTTCTTCCATTTTATTTCACTCCTGTTAGCAAGACTCAACAGCTAGCATTAGGTTAAATATTGTGTCCTTATCATGTAACTGAAAGCAGATTAAAGCCACCCACCCCTAACAAACACAACTTTGCTTCCACGGTTTCTGATTAGGGGGTGATATATGGGTATTTTATTTTATTGAGTAATGTAACGGGGCACCTACTCCTAAAACTTTTTTAATACATCCCCTTTTTGTATTTTTTTTTAACTAGTGGAGGACATATTCTAATAATATGGGACGTAACAAAAGAAAATACTACCAATTACTAGGTTGAGAAGAAATTATTAGTAAACTTTAATTTTCCAAAACCAAATGAGAGTGTATTTGAAATTTTGTAAGAACATCTCCAACATAAGGAGTAAATGTCCTAAAAAAAAGTTTGACACGTAGAATTTAAGATTTTTTACATCAAATTTAATCTCTAATATAATGATCAAGGTTATAAAAAATGATGACATAGTAAATTGGAGGTAAAAGAGAAAATTTAAATATTTTGTTTTATGACCTTGGGTTTTAAGTCCACATCATCATTTTGTTTCTCAATTTAAATAAAATTTATTAGATAAGACCTTGAAGTTTGAAAATAAACTTTAGATGTAATTTTTTATTTTCAAATTCTTTATCGTTTAACAATAATCCATTTAAAAAAAGTATTTATAAACCTTCCTCCTTGAGATGTTCTGAAGGCTAAAGAAGATTAGTTGAGGAAGTTAGTTTAAGAGACATAATCACCAGGATGTATCTTTTAGGAAACATGACAGATCTCTTCAAAAAACCAACAAAGCTGCATGGAAAAAAAACACAAAAAAGAACTCCCATCAAGGGAAAAGAAAATGAAAAAGAATAAAAATAAGATAAAATTGTTGGGCTCTAATTTTATCACAAATAAAACTTACATTCTTGCTAATGTTTTCAATATGTCTTGTTTTCATAACTCGGGTGCAACAAAATGACATTGAGGGTACATTAGTTTAACTCGGTTAACTTGTTCGGGCTTGTTTTCAAAGCCGATTTTGAAATATTGGTTATTCATCCATCCATCTACTTGCATAATTAAATATAAAATTAAATCATAAATTTAAGTAAAAGAATTTACTCTTTTATTCGATAATTCGAATTACCGAGTAGCTCGCTCACGGTAACTTAAAGCTTTTATTGGATTTTTTTCTTCTTTCATTTATTCACTAATAATTTTGTTCCTCCAAGTTTTAATATTTATAGTTACTTGTTTTCTTATTTTAGAAATTATTTTAAAATTGGGCATACAAATTAATTTTTAATTTTTTTGCTTTCAGATGTTGAAGAATAATTTTTTAAATGGTTTCCAAACATGACAATGTAGCTTCTAGGAATGTTATCCTTAATTAGTACGTTTCATGGATCACAGAGAATGAACTAGCTAGGGAAAATCACTCCACTGCATATGGATAATGAGTATCATTCGGTTAATAATTAACCTCTTTAAATAGATCACGGAAATCTTGCTGAGAAAAAACACCATCTTAATTGCTTTCGTATGTGTGTTTTCTCTTGATGTTGAAGCAAAAGAGATGTACAGTTTTAGTTGGTGAAAACTGAAAAATGAAAAATGAATGCAATTAAGCCATATGTTTTCAACCAACACATAAAATCATAAATGTCTCACTCACTCGTATCATCAATCAATCACTTCTTAAACTTAGAATACAAGCAATACCTATTCCTATTCCTATTCCTATTCTTATTAGTACAAAACAACATAAATATCCTCTAATTCTTATGCTATCGAGAGTACTAATTTCACTTCAATAAAAATCTAGTACTTGTGTTTTAATTTTCATTTTCATTTTGCTCTCTTTTGTTTGTTGCCGGGGAACCAAGAATGAGGTTGCAATAACTTCCACACGTTGGTAATGCATTCAAGAATCACATGGGAAGCTTCTTGGTTCCACATTTTTATATTCAAAATTCACCAATAAATTAAGCTCTTTCTCGATCGGTCCAAACAAAGAAAAATACTAAAATAATTAAAAAAGTGATCGTAAACAGAGAGAAATAGTGGGAATAGAAGGAGAATGGAAACTGTCAAAAGCTCTGAAATGCAAATAATATAAAACGACAGTCTTTCTTTAACTTATAGAGAGACTGTGATTATGATTTATGAGTGTAGAGGAAATAGTATTCTCCTCATCTAAGTCTAGCAGCTCATTGAGAATCTCAATCTATATATCAGTACACATAGTTTCAATAAACAATGTGAAGGCAACAAAATATTGCTAAGATTTATGCATTTAAACTCTTTGCATTTATGCACAAATATACAATTAAAGACCTTAGAAACCTCAACATGGGTTTGACTTAATTCAACATTATTACATGACTAGTTGATTATCCAATAGGTAAGTAGCCGCTAATGCTTCAAAAAAATAAAATAAGAGAGCAGCCGCTTCTAATATGTTAAGACTTAAGTTAAGATACGTTGTGTTATGAGGGTACTGTTTGAATATCATTTTAAAAATTATTTTTTTTAATAAAATTAAATTAAAAGATTAAAAATTAGTTTGAAATTACAGTTTCAGATGATTTGAATAAGTAAAAATATAAATAATTTTTTATAAAATAAATTGTTTTTATTTTTAACTTCTGAAAAATCAGAAACAAATTAATTATTCTCTATATCTTAAAAGATGGTACACGTTTTTTATGATGCATCAACGATTGAAAAAGGAAAGGATAAAAATACATTATGATCTATACTGTGTAGAAATCAAAAAGTAAACAAATTAGGCAGGTGTGTGTGAAAAATATGTATAAATAAATATTGGGAGCCCATTGACAGGTGCTAACAACATCGCTTACCCACAAGATTTCAAATGTGCTAATTACTTATGTCTTTCGTGGAGGCAGCGACCATTCGGAAGCGAGCGAGGGTCTTCCTTCATTATTTTTGGACATTACGTGATTATTCTTTTACTAAACCAGCCATATTGAAGGCAAGATGGGCACAAAAAAATAAAATAAAATAAATTATAATTTGATGGTAAAATATGAATAAGAAGCTTAATTTATGAATTTTGTGTAAAAATATGTATAAAGAACCATTAAAAGTGAGTCGGCAAGTGTAGCGGTTGTACCCCTGTTTATGTCAAAAATCTTTTCGGTAAAACAACCAATCAAATTCTCACATATCAATTAAAGGTTGAAATCGAGTAACAGTCAAACATCTTTGTATGATTTTATAAAATCATTTCTGTACGATATATAAAATCATTTCTGTACGATACATAAAATCATTTCTGTACGATACATATGATCACCCAAATTTAACACTTTCAGTCTATGATCTTTACATTCTTCAATTAATTACAAAAATCCTTACTTAATATAATTACTTCTCCTAGATTCATACCTAGAAATTTCTTCTCTTTCTTTCTCAGGTTTTCTTCCTATTTTTCCCGACCTTTTTCTTTGTTGTCTGGCTTCTTCTATTTATAGATTTATTTACTGGGTCCATCTTTGTGCAACGCGTCATTTTCTTCAGTCTGGTCATCGTTCCTTGATCGATTCTTCTTTGGGTCGATGCTCTCGTGTCATTTTATCCAGTCTTGTCGTCATTCTTGGATTGCCTCTTCTTTGCTTCGATCCATTTTATTTCGATGTACCCATCGTTCTTGTATTTCCTCTTTTATCTGGTGCGATCACTAGTTGACAGATCACTCTTAATTGCTTCTTGGTTCGATGCTTTATATATTCAACACGTGTCTTCCTATCTTTATAGACTTCTGTTATCTTAATCATTAAAATAATTTGAGTAATTATTACTTTTACTTTCTCGATTATCGAGATAATAGAGTAATCATTATTTTTACTTTCTCGATCTGCCATCATTTAATGCTGTTTGTTTTATTCGATGTAATCCAACTTTCTCGATCATATGTGTCCTTCATGCAATTCATCGTTCAGATGCTTCGTGTCTTTTCGATATTTGATATCTTTAATATTGATTGTGTGATTCTCGCTCTTTTTAATTTGGTTGCTTCCTATCTCGATCTTCTTCCACGTATCATGCTTCTTTTATTTACTAACAACCCCTTTTCATTAGCCCTATCATCCCCTGCGCTAGACTAACTCATGTTGGTCTGCTCCAAGGAAGATAAACAATTTAACATCCCTAATTTGAAACTGTGACGGGCATGCTATCCATCGTCTAGTTTGCTGCTCCGACACTAGGGATCTAGTAGTTTTATGGTTAAATATCGGTTCCTTATCAAGCCAAGAATGAAATGAAAACCAAACAAATTTAGGAAGTTTTGAAATTATGCATAAATATACTTTGAAAATCAGTTATTTCACAAAAATAACTATTCCGACTTGCTTACAGCAATTCCAATGGGTGGATATTTTGGCTAATTTATCAATTATCACCCCAAAATGGGATAGGCATTTGAAAGGGTTTATTAATTGAGGCTTAAGTTGAGTTGATCAAGTCAATTTGAGACGATCGACTCAACATAGGCCGAGTGAAATATTTTTTATTTAAAATATAATTAAGTTAATTATTTTAATTTATTATATATATATATATATACTAAAGTTAAAATAGAAATCGGTCCCATTTAACTAAAAAATTATTTATTTATATAAATAACAGGTTCTATTGATTAAAAGAAATGTTTGTTTATACAAAAATTCTGTCCATTTGGCTAATTTGTCAATTCTCCACTACCCAAAATCGAGGTTGACAAGTCATATGGCTTGGTATATTGGTTAAAATACTAATACCCACTTAAATTACTCTTATACATGGCTCAGCTATGCTATGTTGACTGACTGGTTAACCTGCTTGGTACCTCTTAAGAAATTTCATATTAAAATTAGTCCCATATTGTATAAGATTAGTCTCATATTATATGAACAATCTAAAATCATGCAGTTTATAAACCTTGAACAATCCTAAATTAACCTATAAAACGATTTTTAAAGTTAATTAGACCTATAAACTATAATACTTTATAATTAATATTAACACACTTGACATTAGTACTTATATTGAATGAACTATCAATTGCTATGAGATTTGATTTTGAGTGAATTGTGTGTTCCGGAACAGATATCCATGAGGCCACGAATGGTTGAGTTTGAGTACTATTTGGGTTGCCGAGTCATTAGCCAGCCTTTTAGCCTCACGCTTGAAGAATCTCCTTGACTCCCCGGGAACCGCATTTTTTTCTTCATCATCTTAATAGCGTGCTAACTAAAAAAGCCCTGTTTTCAAATGTTCTTTTCTTCTTCATTTGCCTCAAACTTTTCAAAGTGGATCTCAGATTCTCTGTTGCTAGCTAACCATTATGTCATGCTGTCGATAGAAACTAAATCCATTATGGGTTTAATGATTATGTATCTTCTCATTTGAAGTTGTGAGGATCAAGAAAGAAATTGTTGGTTAACTCTTGCAGCTGAAACTAGATAACCCTATCCGTTTTTTTAGAACCAAATAATTATTGTTCGTTTTGTTAAAAAAAACCCGGATATTATAATGGTTATCTGGCTGTAACATCAATAGAGAATAGTCACTGCCGATAGTAACTTCCCAAACTAACGTAGATTGAAAATTGGGAAGAGTTGGGAAATTTCATAAGAATCGGTCTAACGATTTGGTAAAATGTATACAATTTGAATTTTGATGTGCTTTTTTATGTTTTCAATTTAAATAGATAGATTTTAAGTAAAACTAGTATAGCAAGGAGAGTGTATATACGTTATACGTATACAAACACAAAAAATACACAAATAGCAATAAAAAATAAATATGTCAAAATATAAAAATTCAATATTTTTATTTATGTTTGTTGCATAAATATTTAAGGGCTTTAAGATATATAAAGTTTTACCAAACTCCGATGCATACTTCAAAAAATATAAAGTTTTCATCTTGATTATGCAAAAATAATATTTCTTTTATAAATATAAAAAATTAATTCAACTGTTAATTTTAAAAAGTCCAACAAATATAATTAATAGTTCACATAAAAATTAATTTTTAATTAAAGGACTAAATTTTAAATTTAAACGATCTAATGGTTAAAAATGATAGCGTCTTTAATTTGTGTTGTTTTAATTACAAAAAGAAAGATTATAACCGGGAAAGAAGAAGAGAAAATAATTTATACCTATTAAAATCAACATTGTTTCTAGAGTTGGTCAAAGTTAACCCGTAAATATTTGACCCTAATCCGGACCGTTGACAGCTCTACTTATGACAGCTGACATGATATGCTGCATCGATTCCTCTGTGTTCTCTATAGTTCTACTCTTTAGGATTTCTCCACGTCTTATCTCCCATAGAAATTTTGTCATCTCGCCCGTCTATATGAGATCTTAAACTACACCCCTCTCTCTGAGCTTCCCAAAACCATGGAAGAAGAAAAAAGACGACCACAGAAACCAGTCATGGCCAATAGAACCGATGGACCCTCAAAAACCACCACCAAGAACTCACTCCTCAACTCTCTGATCAATCTAGATACAAAATTATCACTCCAAATCCACACTCTATGTACTCCAATCCCTCGTTCAATCTTAAAAGCATTAGAATTCTCCGGTGATGGTCGTTTCTGGATTCCAATCCCAATTGCTCTCTTCTTTTCTCCTCTTTCTAACAATTCCAACTACAATCTTCGATCAATTTTCATTGGTTTATTAGTTGGTCTCATATTAGATCTCATCTTCGTTGGTTTCTTCAAGTATACAATCAGAAGACCTCGTCCTGTGTATAACAAAGGAATGAAATTGACTGTTTCAGTTGATCATTGGTCTTTCCCAAGTGGGCATTCATCTAGGGTTTGGTTCATCTCATTTTATTTGTATCTCTCTTCTGCTTCAATTTCTGGTAAGTTTGTGGATTTGTTTGTGTCTATCTTCTGTTTATGGTCTGCAGCTACATCGATTTCTAGGGTTTTGTTAGGGAGGCATTTTGTATTTGATGTAATTGCTGGTACTGCTTTGGGGCTTTTTAATGCTCTTTTAGTATTCAAATTTTGTAACATCTAATTATAATTAGCGATACTATTTTTTGATTGTATCACATTGCTTCAATGGATTGTTGGTTTTTATAATTGTGTTCATCAGCCTTCTGCATTGGTTAATTTGGATATATTATGATCTAACTTTTGGTTTTTTCATGTCTAGTATCATTTGTTGAGAGTAATGAGAAAAAACTTAGCACAATATGTATAGGAAACTGGGTGGTTTCATGTATTGGTGTGTTAAGCAGGCTCAAGAAATTGAATGTAGATTGTCTAGTAGTTATGGTACTCTCGAGTTTTTCATGTCTAGTGGCATTTGCAGAGAGTAATGAAAACGAACTTTGATAATATGTATAGGAAACTGAGTGGTTTAATGGATTGGTGTGTTAAGCAGGCTCAAGAAATTGAATGTAGAATGTCTAGTAGTTATGGTGCATTCGGCTTTTTGGACAGCCACTTCTCGAGGTGTTCAAAACAATGGAAAATAGTTCCCTTGATTCTCAAATAGCTTGGTGAAAGCTGTGGAAATGACGTGGAAATTCATGATGAAAATCAGTAGAATCTTGTTGAAAGGTATCCTTGAAACCCTAACTCTCTCTTCTTCTGTAAATCTCCTTCTCCTCAACTTAGGGTTTCAATGGGGAACTTTAATATGCTTCCATCAGAGATCATACTAGACATTTTAAGTCGTTTACCAGTTGAATCTGTTCTTGAGTGCAAATTAGTCTCTAAACCTTGGAGAAATCTGGTCCAACATTCATCCTTCTCTCAAATGCACTTGAATCATCTTGATTCTGCTGGTAAGTTAAGCTGTATTTTTTATAGTCATGAACGAGGGCTTAAAGCATTTTATTATAGTGAGTATGATGAGAATTGTCATGAGGCACCCTTTAATAGAACCACAAGAATCAATTTAGGCCCTCCATTTCTGGATTATTCTTTGGTTGCTTCATGCAGTGGTTTAATTTGCTTCAATGCATGGGTTAAAGAAAAAATTGGGAGATGGAATTATGGACCTGCTTATATTTATATCTGTAATCCAATCACCAGGGAATACATTATCCTTCCAAAACCTGAAGAAATGTACATGTGGACTGGATTTGGTTACATTCCTTCGAACAATGAGTACACGGTTGTTAGGATATGTAACTCAAAGAAGAGAAACTTAAATGAAGAAATTGGAATTCGAGTTGTTCAAAGAAGAGAAACTCAGGTATACACTCTTGGGAGTGTCAGTGGATGGAGAAATGTGGGAATGACGAACATCAATATGCAACGTTTTTCACAATGTGCTGGTGGGTTTGCAAATGAAGCTCTTCATTGGGAGGACCACCAAGGAACCAGAATTCTTGCTTTCCATTTGGCTGATGAAAAATTTATCCAACTTCCACCACCACCACCTCGTTTGACACAAGCTGATGTTTCATATTTTTCTGTTAAGTTGGGGGGTTTAGGTGATTTTCTAGGTGCTACTAATGGTTACGATATCGGTGATTGTGATGTATGGTTACTACAGAAGAATGAAGGTAATAATAACTTCAACTGGATTAAAGAGTTTAGTTTTGACAGTGAAACATCAAGGCCAGTCGAGTTTACGAAGAGTGGTAGGCTTTTGTGCTATGGGCATAGTAGAATTTATTACAGTTACGATCCAACAGCTTCATCTGCCAAAAGTGATGTGAGTTTTGACAAGCCTATTTGTGAACCGATTCCTCACAAGAATACGTTCGCTTCATTGAAAGTATTAAGAGAGAAGGATACAAAAATAATGGAATTCGGTGAAATTATAAGTTCAAGTGAGGAGACAGAAAACAGTGATTAACTGAAGAAGCCGCAGAACGAAGTAAGAGATTTCTAGGTAAGTGAATTGATAATTACCTTCATTGAAAATTTTAAGCATTTTGAGATCAGATTACAGGAGATCATTCTGAATCTAATCAATAGACAATGTGTGATGATATAATATCATGTATGAATTATTCTGCATTTTGTGATTTACTTAAGTTTGTCTTAATGGAGAAATGCAATGTTAACTTTAGTAAACATTTTTCCTTCTATAAAATATTAAAATCGAAGTCTGAGAAGCATATACAAGAAATATTGTGCAAATCCGAAAGCTTTCCCAATAATCCTAGGCTCCTAACCCTTAGAGGAAATCCAATCAGTTCTATATTCTCAGCTGTTATCCTTATTAGTGCTGTCGTTTCGAGATTTAATGTGCATTTTGAGTTGCTGAATTTGTTAAGCCGAAGAAACACAGTGCTTTGGATAGGAAACAACAACAGAAAAGTTATCTTCGTTAGTTAGTAAATTTCATAAGAATAGTGAACACTAATAGGCAGAACCTTGTGACGGTATGCAAATGAGGTTTTGCTGTTTAGAAGAGAAAGAAACTTTCACTATGAATACTGTAGAGGGTTATATTGGAATTAGGGTGTATCCAAAGTGGAGGGGTTTGTTTACCCTGAAATTTCATACTGTTTTCGTTATTGCAACACTGAGAACTTTAGGGTTATATTGGAGTTGGAGGTTCGCAGTCGTTCAAATGCTGGGCGTTTTTAGGGTATTTTAAGAAATGCTAATACTTACTTGGGGTTTGTCAAGGTATCTATGTCATTTTATATCTGAAAACAAAAGGATTTGTAACTCGTTTTTGTTACAATCGAAGATAAGTAGGGGGAATCGGTAGGGTGGTACTGCAACTAATAGGCAAGTTAATTTACTTTCAATCCTTTCATTTACGAGGATAAATGAACATTAGTGTCCTTGGAAAACCAAGTTTTTTTTATTAGATCCAGCTTATCTGGGATGATTATGATCATCCCCATGTTGTTTGTTGGTAACTTTCACCGGAAGACGTAAGGTCTCATGATTTTATTTTTTTCATTCGCCGACGTAAGTCCAGTGAGGATAGTTCGGTAATTTTAAAAAAATACAAACCTTCAATTGAACGGTCTTTTTTATCAAATTCAAAAATGTAACTACTAAAAGTATTGGGGTAAAATGAAGTCCTTATACCTTTCACCTATTAGTAAAATTTAATGGTGGACACTGGTCACCATGGTCTTTTAAAATGGTTGACATTTCAATCAGAACTATGACAGCAAAACTAAACTAAATAGTTTCCAATTACTTAAAAGATTAGTTGGAATTGGACGAAGTTTTGACAGACGAGGTCTGTATTGTCCTTTACTGAAACCATACCTTATTAAGGCTAACCATCATGCAAGTCCCTACTAGAGTCCAACTGCTATAAACAGGGGAGTTCTTGGCTATACACTAATCATAAAATCCTATTATATTTAATCTATAAGTTTCCATTCAATCTAAAACTTAAAAAATAGAAAATTACTCCATCTTTTTCCTTTCCTCTTAATCTAAACGACCATTTTTTTTTTTTATTTTCGAATTTAATTTTTCGTCGTAATCGTCGATTTAAAAATTTTAATTGGCGATTAATTTCTTCTACAAACATGGCTCGTACGAAACATTATCAAAGATAAGAAGATAACCCTAGAATCATAGAGCGACTAAAAAGAAAGTGGAGCGAGAAAAGCACCGAAGAATTAAACCGTGAAGCAGAAATGGGCCCAATGAGAGAGTAAGTAACTAAAACCCATTACACTACTTGTTGTGATTGTTTGTATGTGTGTTTTGAGTGTAAAATTAGGTCTGTAACCGTAAAAGTGCAGTTTCAGAAAAAGGGATGTCATGGTCGTAATATACATAACATGACGACTTTTCATATGCATGCGAAATTTATGAAAAATCATCATGGTCTTTCATTTGGGACCGTGACGACCCTTATTGTATATTTTCACTGAAGACGAAGGGTCCGTCTAGTGTCGTTATTGTATTACCTAAAACCATGATGCCCCTTTTTGTTTATTTTTCCTGTAGACATAGTGTATTAGTGCCGCATCGGTTTGTGTTTTAAACCATAACGACATCAGTTTATATGAAACCATGGGTCGTTACCATTTATCTATATGGTCGTCATGGTTTAACTAGGGTTGTTAGTGTTGAATATTTAGAC